>PYHX02000158.1:28886648-28909556 GCA_004302925.2 Cochliomyia hominivorax
TACACAAAAATATATAATTAACAAAAATACCTTAAACGCTGAACTCCTAATTTGATGAAAAATGTGTGAACAACTAACATTTTCAAAAGACATTTCTTTAGAATATAATTTTTTTTAACCTTTTTGGACAAAAAGTAATAATATAAAATAATTTTAAAAAATCACAAATTCAAAATAATATATTTTTTTCGGATCCATGCAGATATAAAATCTTGGTTTTGTGTTAGTAGATCTCATAAATACTAAATAGAATTAGACACTAAATTTTTTGGTTTATAAATGGCCTTCTCGGACTGATGATATTGAATTATTCGATTGCTATTAGTTTCAATTATTTTTTCTTTAATATCGGATTTAAGTTTCATATACATTGTTTTTGCTGGTAACTTCAATGTAAATCTGCTTTAAGAAATAGTGCTTTATGTAACAATTTTGTAACAATTTTTAAATTTATAACAATTTATTAACTTTCAAAAACTTTTATCCTTTATAACAGAAATGCATGCTTCTTTGACTTTAACTATTTCATACTCTACTAAAACTGGGGCATACAATGTATAATAATGTAGTAAATGCAATCTACATCCAATTCGATTATTTACATCTTTTTATTGCCAATAATCTTTATATGTTTTATGATCCTAAAACTTATTTAATGCATTTGATTTTCCAATAATTCTTTGATTTTATAACCACATATTTACACCAGTAAGAATACTATATTCGGCTATGCTGACTCTTCAATACCCTCTTCCATAACAAAAGCGTGTGATTATCATTACTTTAGGTTTCGTACATTCACACCCACACATACATTCACAAACGTATACAATATATAAAAGTTTTTCTTAAATATGACACAAGAACATTAACGAGTCATGAAATTAGTTAAATTTTTGACTATAACTTTTTTAAAGTGACTGATAATTTTTGGAACGATAATGAAGTAATATAGCTTAATATAATGTCAAGATTTTGTTTTAACCTGCCGATTTATAATTGACATTTTGATGAAAATTCTTCGCTTAAATTTAGAGATTGTATCAAATATCGTTATATACCCTTTAATACATTGAAGTGAATTTACTGATATTAAATAGAAACTACTCAAATACTCGGACCAAATTTCACTGTGCTTTTTCATTATTGTACATGTGAGCGTGCCAACAACACACACAGACAGACAGACAGACAACAGACAGACAGACAGACATAGCTAAATCGGCTCAGATTTTGATTTCAGACTTCATATACATTATGGTGTCTGAGGTGATTTCTTATTAGTGTTACATATATAATGGCAAAGTTAATATAACCTCTTCACCTACTTGTGGTAGTGGAAGATATAATAAAAGTAACCAAAACATCATATTCACTTTAAAGTGCAAATAACCTTTTATAATTCTATATGACATTCACACAACATACAAACAAATATTACTATAAAACGCACACAAGCATTGCAAAAAAAGGAAGGTAAATACAAAAGAAAGAAGAGAGGAGAAAAAATGAGGACAGAGATAAATCCATATAAATCAGTTTAGTGGTACACTTTACACGTGCATAAATTTTAATGTCTTTTATGTGAAATAAACGATTTATATAAAAGGCGATATTTTTGTTACTACTACAACTACTAACATGAAACTCTTTTTTTTTTTTTGTGTTACAATCTTTACAGTTTTTTCCTTAACAAGCAAAAATGTCAATGTAACAATTTAATCCATAAAAAGAAAGAAGGAAAATATTTCACAGAGAATCAAAAAATGATCGTTTTAAAGAATGACTATGATGACAAACAGAACTGAAATGAATTGGGGTGAACGCATAAGTCTTGGCTACAAACAAATGATAATAAACAATAAAAACAAAGATATGTATAAAACAATAACAAACAAAAAATCGAGTAAAATTTTGATTGGATTGAATTGTGAAGTGATGCAAAAATAGCGTTCAATATTATACTAACACCAGTTATGTATATTTATGTATTTGTGTATCTGTTTCTGTGTATTTAAAAGCTTATGAAACAGCAAAAGAAAAAAACGTGAAAGAAAACAAGTGGAATCGTTTATCATTGTTCAGACAAACTTGTGCATGTGTAGTATCCATAAAATTGATTTATGTTTAAAAACACATGTGTGTTTGTAATATTTACACCTTTTCGCAGAATTGAGATATACGCTATATTTTATGCTTAAGTCGTTTATACAGATTTTTTTTACCCTCCCTCACATAAGTGATAAAGAGAATACATTAATATTGTCATTCCATCTGTAAAAGTTTGCTATTTAATATTGGCAAAATATCGATTTAGTTGGAAATAAGCTAAACACCAATATTTTTTATTAACAGTTGTCCTTTGTTCTTTTATCGTAACCGATTTCACCGCGTCTATGAATTTTCTTAATGTTATAATACACTCCAAAGTAGAGCGAGTTTCATATGGGCGCTAATGAATGAATTTATTTCATCAAAACGAATACCATACATCGACTCCTGAAGATTTTTTCTTGAGATTTTGCAATTTCACTATTTACAATTGACACATGTAATCAAATTTGTGTTCTTTAAACATATAAATGTAGTAGTTTGCTTAAACATAGACCAGTTGTTCCTCAGTTTTCACCGATAATTTTGAGAGAAATTATTGGAAATTAGCCTGCACAGATTAATAATTTGGTGGCGATCTGCTATGATTCCAATTTTGGAATCCAGCACTCTTAACTACTTTGCCCAATACGCTGGGATGTTTTTGCAGTTGCGCTTTTGATGCCTTCAGTAATTCGATCAGTTTCCAAGTTTTACCCGATAAGTTATTCTTTTAGACTTTTTTCAATGCCCAAGACACAAACAGCAGGATTCCAAATTATTTTTATTTTCACACTTTCCATTATTGCAAATTTTAATTAAACTCTTTTGAAAAATTGTTAATTCTCTCAAAGCTGAGAACAATTTTGGTTTCTCGTTATGAAACGAATTAATCCTTAAGCTATTTGGAAATTCTATGTTGTTAAAAATTTACGATATAACTTAATTTGAGGCCTTAAATTTTGCAACAACTGAATGGTGTAAAAATAAAAATAAAAATATTTCGAAATTCCGTTTTCTGTGTCTTGAGCTCTGAAAATTATTCGAAAATGAATGGTGCAAAACATAAATGCAGTGTATGAAATCCATCATACGTGCTTTCGTCAATATTTAAGTGAACAAAGTGTAAAGTCATATTATGTGATATTTTGCAAATAAGCAGTATCGAATAAACAGTAGGCTGTACGCATTAAGTTCGCTATGATTCCAAAATCATACTTAAATTCCATGTTGAGTTTTCTTTTCAGTTTTAGATAAAGAGATAAAATACATCCGCTTGCAGTAATACGAACTAGAAGAGTAGACGCTGCATTCGCATTTCACTGTTTATCGCATGCTAGGATAATTCCCCAGGGACGAAAAAAAAATTGTCGAATTGGAAAATAATTTTAAAGATTTTTTTTGCATTCTCTAAGTATAAATGATCATGGCTCTTAATATTATCCATATAGTAAACATGTTTGCGGGTTTAATTAAATTTATGTTAACCGGCTTCGAGTTAAAAAAAGTAGTTGTGTAAAATTATTTACTGCTCCTCATAAAATATTATATATCATCCGTTTTTCCACAAAAACAATTATAATTATATCTGTTTACGTATTTTCGTCGAAATAAAAATATAGCAAACAAAATTGAGAAATGTTGATTCAATATAAATGCTGAGTAACGAGAAAATATGTATGATTAAAGTCTTTTTCTTTTTGATACTACCGTATGCAAGGTTCACTTTTTAAATTTAAGTAAAAATGTTGAATTTTAATAAAAATATCAAATTTAGTGAAAATATAAAATTTAAGTGAATTTTAAGTGAAATTTTAAAATAATTTTAAATTTTTTAATTTTCTAAACAAATTTAGATTTTTTGAAATTTTTAAACTCTCGTAAAAATACTAAAACTTTAATCAAAATAAAAAAATGTTTATTTAAAATTTCTAATTTTACTAAAAATTTTTAGTTTTAGTCAAACCAACATTCTCGAGGTGTTTTCCAAAGAAGGCGGGTTTTGGAGTCGAAAAGTTGGACACCTTGGTTATGACGATTTTTTTAAAAAATTTGCTTCTATAGATTCAATAAAAATAATATTTTTTATGTAGAAATTTAAAAATTAGATTATTTTCTGAATGTTTTTAAGTGTTAAAATTGTTACTTTAAATTAAAATTTTTTTCCAGTTCAGAAAGAATTTCTAACGTAAATGCATATAAATTAAATCCGATGACATTAGGGGAAACAATTTCTCCACTAGCCCTATCCGAATTTCGTAAGTTTTTAAATATTTTTGTTTAGTTTTTTTATGAGAAAGAAATTCCAGAGTTAGAATTGTCAAAAAAGTTGCTTGATTATATAACTACACTTTCTGTAGCGGGCAGGGTGAGCAATTTACCAAAAACAAAGGCAAAAAAAGAAAAAAAAGCGATTTTCTAAAAAAATCGTCATACCCGTGGTAACCAAATTTGGAGATCTACTTCCCGACGCCATGATCCACTAGACACCATCTCTAGATCAATTCGAAAACACCTCAAGAGTTTTCACGTGAAATTTCATTTAAATATAGAATAATTTAAAAATTAGGACCACTGTGCAACAGCTAATTAGAAGTAGCTTTATCACTGAGATTTTTTAACACTGGCTAGAATACAATAGATGATGGTCCATTATTTGAACGAAATAGAAATTCTATTTATTGAATGATATACCTGCTGAAGATTTACAAATTTTTTATAACTTTTGAAATCTTGGATTTAAAAACAAAAAGCAACGACTTTATTGCAATGACACAAAATAATAACATTATATGAATGTATGTGTTCATATGTCAGTTTGTATACAACACAAAGAAATTAAATATATTTAAAAGTGATTGCTGCATATGAAACGTAAACGTAAACGTTTTCTTAAGCAATATTTTATAACTTTCTTAATAAAATGGAACCATTAAATGTTAAACAAAAAAAATAATAATAAGAAAATAAAAATATAAAACGATAACATAAAGTAAATTCTGAATACAAAGAAATATACAAACTATAATTCAAGAATAAAAATAAGCAAAAAAAGAACGTAAAAAAGGATGCATACAGTCATCACAGGAAACAAAAGTTATCAAGTTATAAATAAGAATTGAAACTTTATTTTTGTGAACAGAATATCATGAGTTTTATTGGCAACAAAGAAGTCTAAAATTTATTGAAGACTCAAATGCAAGAAGAAGTAAAAGAAGAAAAATAAAATAATAATTGACATGAAAACGTAGTTGTGCTCTGAATGACAGAATGTTAAAGAAAAGAGGAGAAAAAACAAAACGCGTAAATGCAATCAAAGATTGATGCCACAAAGGCATTGAACCACATCCACACATAAACATACAAACAGATGGAATACATATATAGCATAACGAATTGATACAAATACATCGAAGTGCACACCACATACACACATACATTACACAAAGGAAATTGGAGTGTGAGAAGTTTTTCCCAAATAAATTTATGACAAAGTACTCTGGGTTATATTTGGGACATGAATAAAAGAAATTTTGAAAAATTTTTTAAATTTGGAACAATATATTATTTGGATTCTCTTTTGGATTATATTTTTCAGAGTTTGTGTAGAACAATGTTCGCTGCCAATGGAATTTTCAGTCGAGATGGTAAAATTTTTGGAATTGTTATGCAAGAGACCTCGATTTTACTGTATGATAAAGATAACTAAGACAGGTGCTCCTGTCAGGAGTAACTTTGAGAAAGTTCGGTGTAAGTGTACTTCTGATTAAGGAACATAGAAAACCGATTTACCTTATATAAATTGTTCATGATTCCAAATTCTCTTATTAGAGAGAATGTAGCAGTACACTGCTGGGGTCTTCTTAATATTATGGCTGCTTCTCCTATTTTTTTAAATTATATAGTTGCGCTAACCGCTTGTTAAATGAAAATTGAAAATCACTGAAAATATTTGATGATAGGATGACCTGTAATCCTTCCTCACCAATCCTCTCTCTGGATCTATAGAACAAGAATGAATAAATGGGTTCACCTGTGTTTTAGTTTAGTTTAAAAGGTATGACTGTAGAGACTGTTTGATTGTATGTTAAGAGTAGTTGTTGTTAGTTAATGTTTAGGATGCGGTCCACATTTTATAAGGTTAAGGAAATATATTACAGGAAATTAGAATAACGAAAAAGTTATTTCAATCCTGAGTGGAGGGTTGACGAAAAATTCAAAAAGAGTTTCAGCTTTTGACTTGGTACATTAGGGGAAAAAACTCCTATATAGCTTTTTCGGCCAAAGATACTGACTCGTAAGACCAGTACAAATATCTAGAATTTCTATCGAACTTTTTAACATCATAAATATGACTCAATCAATTAGTACCATAAAACAACATTTATAGTATTGATGCTTGCTTGTATTTGTATGTATTCGGTTTATAACTGATCTGTTACGATCTGTTACGTTCAGTTGGTATAACATGTGGTAACGTAAATTTGTTTATATTGCTCCATGAATAGAAACTTTACATCTGACTCACACCCACTTTTTTCACAGAATGAATTATTAATCTAAAGTCTAATTACAAAAACACACTAACTGTCTAAAGATGATATTCCGAAGAATATAAGAACATATTATAATAAACAGAATATTTTATATATAATTATTTTATAATAATTAGTAGATATTTGTAACTAAGTTTTTTAACTCACTTTACAATAATAATATTTGTATCTTAGACCATATTTTTTCTAATAGGCAAAACATCTCAATAAATTTTGATGAAAAAGTTAGGAAATATATAAACATATATACTTGATAATAAAAATTAAAAATGTTAGCATTTTTTTAATTCATTATACCCATAGTGCATTATTTGATATTATTCTTTGGCACCTCTTTATTTTTCTTTCACTTCTTTGTTTCACTTGCTGATGATTTTAAATACTCACTCATACACACACACAACTCAAACATTGATATAAATTATATAACTTAAAACGCAAAAAGTTGAACAAAATTGTTTTATAACTTTTCAACATTCATTCATCCATCCATCGAACCCATCCATTACATTCATTCACAGAAATCCATTGTTACTTAAAGACATTGTTGAACCGAAAACAGTAAAACTATGATGGATTTTAACAATCGAATTCTTTACCATTTTTTATTATTATTTTTTTTTTTATTTTTTTTTATTTTTTATTTTTTTTTTTTGTAGAAAATGTGATTTGTCATCACAATGGCATAAAGGTGTAAACGGTAAATTGATATAAAAGTTACTTTATACGACGGCAACGGGAATATAAATCGAAAAAGAAATTCTTTTTATAGTAAAGAATCTTTTTTGTTTCACGTATGTGGTTGTTTATATACAAGAATGTAAAAAATAAGAATAATTTACATGTGTGCGTGTGATTGAAAACTATGTTAGAGAAAAATTGTCACGCACACTTTCTTCTCCTTTTTGCTATTTTTTTTTTTTGTGATATCATACTGACGAAGATGAATGAATGTTTTATTTTTGCGTTTTTTAGCTGTTTACTGAAGCAGTTTTTGTAAAGTTGATTTTATTATTTGTTCACTTTACGTTTTGTGCATATTTTAAATGCAACCATTTATTATAATTTTTTATAAACGATTAAATATAAAAGATTTTTAGCGATATTTTTGCTGTTAGACAAATATCTATGATATTTTTTACATATAAATATTCCAATTTGTTATTATGAGTTAACTGTCATCATCGAGTAATAGTATTTTTAATGAAATGGGAATTTATTTTTTTCTTGTTAAATATCAAAAAAGTATTATCCCACCGAAGGCCATAAGGTCGATGGTAATCCTAGTGACTGGTGTGTTTATGTCGATTCCTGTAAAGGATTCTTAAGTGATGTAGATCTTATGTCTAAACATACTGCATTTAAAGAGGCTGTTCTATACTTTAGTTGGGAATCACTTAAGAGTTATATTGCACTTTGGAACTCTATATCGATATAGGTTTCTCAATTATTTTTCGTTATGACACTCCGCCGATCAATAAACTGTGTATTGATGGCTCCAAACGATGTAAAAGAATAAAGGGAGTTTTTTATATTCCGTCTTCGGTTAAAGAATAACTGTATAGCATGAAGGTGGAAATTTTTCCTATCAAGTTTTTTTCGTGACAATATTATGATTGCTCATGATCATACCCATATTCCAGGTTACTCCACAGGATTCTTTATTGAGAAATTCTACGTTGGCGTCCTTTTTAGGCAAAATGATAATTGCAGCATCCCGTAAGCGGAAATTTCTATTTCAAACTAGATAAATTATAACTTGATATCGACGGATATCCGAATTTTTATAAACAGTAAACATGACATTAGCAGACACTTATATAAAGTTCGCAAGAAATTCGAGAGTGTAGCTGATTTAGATTTTTTTCAGAGTAACTGTGTACGGATGGACTTTCCAGGTTTGACGTTTAGCTTGAAAATAAGTTCATTGAATATTTGGTTTCACTGCCACTGACATGCTTTACGATACGCTGGAACAGTAAAGATGCGATGATTAGTTATGACAATTTTAAGACCAATCAACTGTTTCACATGTTGATAGGAAATGGTAAGATGTGGAAACCTTAGCAGGAATTATGGATCCTGTCTAGAATTATTTTTGTCGTTACTACCATGGTGGTTTGGAGGAACAAAAAAAAATAATACTTCTAAATAAGCTAATCTGTGCGGCGTAAACATGAGGTCGATCATTTCTTTCCTTACATGTAATGACTGGTTTAGGAAATCTGTCATGCAGACTGTTGATTACCAATTCGATCATATGACTGTTCTTTGATGCAATCAGCTGCTTCTGTTTTCTACAGATAACTTCCGGTGTCAGTTACCACCGTACATTGTGTATTGGAAACCCATACATATTGGATGAAGTAATAAAATTTCATTAGTGTTTTGCTATCCAACAGTTGGAGATTTTTGCTTGATCACTTTTAAAGCTTACGCACTTAAAGAACTCGATTTTTGTAATATAACTCTTTTCTAACCTTGAAGTTATAGGATGGTTTAGTGAAGCTTTCAAACATGCCGCTAAAAAGCAGTCTGATCACTTCACAGCATATAGAAGAGAATTTGTATCATTTATTGTGTCACTTTCCAGCTCTAAGAGAACTTAAAAATACTTTTGGAACTTACACTCTTAAATATGGTGATCTTTGTAATATAAATCTTGACATAGGTATCATACAGACTAGCACTTCATTGTCGTCTTGACTAGAACAAGTCGATCAGCTTTAACAACATGAATAAATCCAAATAAGATACATAAAGCAGTCAAAATGACTAGATCAATCACATGTAATATAAGAATCTCTTAATTTATCATTTAAGTAAATCGAATTATTTGCTTAACTTTAACATCCCACACAAATGCAACTCTATTCCTAACATTTATAAAACAAATAGATTCAATTCTGTACCTAAACATAAATACTTAAAAACAGGAAATTAAAAATTTAGCTAAGGAAATGCATTTCCTTCATTATTGTTTTTGCGAAAAACTACTTTACAGTTACCAAAAATTAAACTTTTGTTTCTATTTTTTGTTTCGTGTAAAAATTTAATTTAACACAAGTTGAATATCTTTTAAGAACTTTTAACAAACTTTGCTGCAGATTTTTTATTCAGTTTTTTTTTTCGTGTTGCAAAATAGCAAAATAAAAACAACAATTGCAATGTTATATATCTAAATTTGTAGTACGTATTCAAGTAGACGTATAACTTTTATATAAAATTTTCCTAAAATTTTTGTTTATTTTTCTGTTGTTGTGTTTAGTTTCAACGTCATCATTACTTTTTTCGTTTTATTATTTCTTTTCTTTTACTCTTGTGTTTTTCATTTTATGTTGATGTATTTTGCTTTTATTATTTTTGCAACCTCAATTTACGCCTTTAGTCTTTTTGTGAATAAACACGAATTATTCGCTGTGCGGAACAGTGGAAATAGTAAAGGAAAATTTGGGAAGAAGAAACAGATGGGAAATTAAACTGGAAAATATTAAAGGATATTAATATGATATGTGGGCTATTATGTCGTTCCATTTCTTTGTTGTTAAATGAAAAGCACTTGCATTTCAAAATGAGATAAAACATCGCAGAGCCAGAATATATTGCGATTGCAGAAGCAGCTAAAGTGAAGCGACTTTAATCGTTAATTTGGATTTTCGACATAAAACTTCACGAAATTTCATTATTTTGTCTTAAAAATAATGTGTCAATAAATGTTAGATTAAATATGAAAAAAATAAATAAAATGAAGAACGATAGAATCATTAAAATTAATTAATGATACTTCTGGGAAATCATGATAGAAATCGAAATATTGATAAATTTGAAAAAAAGTAATTTTTGGTTAATATTTCAGATTATTTCAACATGAAACAACATTAAATTCATACTTTAAAACTATTCAAAAATGTAATTTTTGGTGAGTTTAATCTATGGCGACTATGGTTCCAAACTTTCAAAACGGTAACGCTACTTATGATATCTGCCAAAAGATTTAAATTATTCAACTGATGATGCAACTATTTTAAAATGTGATTCCCAAAATGCTCAGCAGATGGCATTGTTTGGTTATCACTATATAAAATATTTAAAAACTAAGCTCATTGATAATAAACGTAATTTTATCCATCAAATATTTTAAGAAAAACAAAAAGAGACACAAACAAACGTGCTAGCGTGATAATAGCAGAACTGATTACATAATGTCAACCATACTTTCTGTATTTCATCTAAGTTGAAGTGGACTATTAAGTTATAATGTTTTATATTCAACTTAAAACTTTACTTTTAATATTTGTACTTTGTTTTTATCAGTCTAGTTTTAATTGTAAAATATATATTAAAATTTAATTACAAATTTTCATTATTAAAAACGTATTCGTATTTAGAATTTTGTTCAATTTACTTTGTTAGAAAATATATTCAATTTTAACTTATTAACAAAAATTATTATTTTAGTAAAAACCATAGAAAGGAAATTAGTGTTAATATATTGAATATACGTCCATACTATGACATAAGTCACACTAATTATACTGAATATTTTTGCAACATACATAAAATGATACTGCATTCTAAGTCTATTTAGTCTATCTGAATATTTTTAAACTCATTAAAATGTTGAAGTTGTTTAAGTTGTTTATAATCGGTTCAATGTTTTATACATCTCCCATACAAATAGGATTTTTTATGGAATTGTTAACAATTCACGTATTTTTAAATAACTTTCTTCAAATATATTTCTTATTAATCCTTCGGCAAATTATTAGAAAAGTAATCCACAAATGATCGCATTTCCCATATTAGGAGCAGTATTTTCTTAATCAAGCAGAAGATAGATGGTCTGAACTAAATACATGCAGACTCTCAACGGAGATGTGGTCTGCCTTTTACATAGAACATACGAAGAAACTCTAGATTCATAGTCGTTGAGATGTATCATAATCTCAATAATCACGGGTCACTGCTTTTCAGAAAGGCATACAAGTAGTCTTAGATAGATAGATAGATAGATAGATAGATAGATAGATATATAGAGGAAAGTATATTTCATTTCAATGTTAAAGGCCGGCTTTGGTAATCCAGGCAATAGACTACGGGACAACTAAACGATCTACTGTCATACCTCACAAAAACGTCAAACTAGTGACAGACGTACAGGGTATGTCATGTTAAAATGAAGAAAAAAAGAAACTTGAGAAAGTTTGTATTATTTATAAACAGAAAGTGTTTTTCATATAACTCATATTGCTTAAATATCATATGAATCTCTTCGCAAATCACAATTCTGAATGGACTTTAGCATTTCACGAAAAAAGAAAATACTCTGAGCCAGAACTATTTTTTATCACACATGTTTAAAATTATCTTTAATATGTTTCAGCATTCGAAATATTATATGGAACTTTTTTCCGGGGTAAAACATGTATTCAAACCTAAACCCTCATATGAATTAAACGGTTTCTATCTGATTCCTGTGGCCGTCAGTTTTTGACTACGCACAGTGTATTTAAATCTAATTTTAACAACAATGTTAGTTTTCTTTATTAACGATATTGATACTGAAGTTAAAATATCTGTGTTGAATGGAATACAGCAAAAGGATTACTGTTTGAGTGCTTTAGAAGAAGCTTTGATTTAAATCTGAATTCGTTATATACTGACTGAATTGGTAAGTCTATCAAGTAGTCTGTTTAATATAAATAATAGATCCACGGAGGCTTTATAAAATGCCATATGTAGTAAAATACAATTATTGATTTCTTTGTACCACAGTCGCTCATATTATAAGTTTATAGATAAACTATTTTAGTTTCTATATAATTATCATGAGATGTGTTAAATTTCATCAACCTTTTGTTCTTTATACTGCTACCGATATACGTATGTTCTATATATTTATAATAAAAATCTATGTGAGTATGTATTTGAGTATTACTGCATAGATAAAATGCGTTTTAAAGTTTATTATATTTTTTTAAGCTTAAATGGGAATATGTGTGTTTAAGTTTTTGTTTCCATTTCTTGCATCTATTGTTATTGTCTTCTATTGTACATAAATTCATGGTAACAACAATGTTGCCAATGTTTTTAAACTTAATACCGATGTTCAGAAAAATATAATAAAAAAAATATATAGTTTCCTAAGTTCTTAGTTGTTGTTTTTTACGTATTTCTATTAAGTATTATTTTTCGTCTTGTTTCCGAGTTTTGGCTTCAGGAGTGTTTTATTATTTACCCAGTGTTTATCATTGCCACAAAGTTTGTTGCAGTTAAGCTGTTGTTTTCTATTTTCTTTTTCATCTTCGCACAGATACATGTTTTATGTTTATATGTATGTTTTTAATATGTGCTGTAGTATATTTATGTTTGTGTGTATATTTTTATACACTTAAACGCAGATATGTTATGTGTGCGTATGTATGGGTGTGTAGTTTAAGGTTGCTTTTTAACAAACTTGTTAAGTTTCTTTTAATGGTGTAGTTCGGTTTTTGGTTGTTTCAAGTTCTTGTTCATTTTTGCTTTAGTTTTTATAGGATTTAAAGGATTGTAGTTGGGGTTTTTTTTAATAAAATAAAGGTTTTATAAAGCAGTTAAAAAATTTAGTGGCAAAAACAACAACAAAAAATTGCATTTTAATTTTCATGAAGTGCACTTTTAACTGAAGTTTATTATTTTTAAGTGCAGCAAAGAAGGAGTAACGATTAAGGAATGATAAAAAATAAATATTTAATTTAAATCCAGAGAATTTAATTTTATTTTAATTGGAAAATAATAATTAAATAGAAGCAATATATAAGACTTTAAAAAAGTTAAAGCTTGATCTTTGTTTAATATTAGTTAAATAGAAAAAAGAAAGAAATGTATTTAAATAGAAATTTTATTCAAAACAAAAATTTAATCCATCAATTGAGGTTAACAATATTGTTTCATCGTCTTAAATAAATAAATAAATAAATGTAGTTTTAATTCTCTCATAGAACAAAGAAGTAAAGAAGCGAAAGGAAAAATTACGTTAATAACTTTCTAATATTTTGAACAAACAAAACCTTATGTTCTTATTATAGTTGTTATTGTCAACTTACTTAAATATGTTGAAACAAATATGAAAATTAAAGTCAATATAGCTTGACTATATTATACACTCTTTCAGAAATGTTAGAACTGTGATGTAAATCACGAAAGCCGAAGCAATGTAACCTTCTCACGATAGTCATATCTCAGTCCTGGAATATCACGTTTGGCCAAATATTGTTAACTCAACAGCATTTGTATCATGCGGAAGTTCTCCCAAGGAAGTACAAGCAGCAAAATCTAAACATTTACAACTAAATGTGAAGCGATCAGGATTCGGATGACTACAATAAATAAGCCGGAGGTATCAAATCAAGCTTAGAATATAAAATGTATGTTTAGAATCAACTCTATTGTAGAAAGTGATATTTAATTAGTATCTAATAATATATCGATGCCTCAGAATTATTAATTCTGGTCTAATAATATTTAAAACTTAAGTCTTTGAATATATTTTTCCCGCTATATAGGTCTACTAAAAAATATAATAGACCGCTATTTGAAACAACTTCAAAGTTGCAGAAATTTTTTCTTCCTTAACATTATTTTTTTATAATAATACCAATATTTATAGGTACTTTAAAGAATTTTAAAACGGTTTTTACAAAGGGTTTTCCAACATCTGTCTTTAATAAATATTTTTTCCTAGTACAATATCTTAACATGTATTTAGTGATAAAGTTGAATTTTTGTTCCGAACATTGAGGCTTTTAATACTTTTCAATGGAAACCAGCATGATGTTGAACCTCCTAACTGGCATAAATGCTACTGATGTTGCCATTTTTAATGTTTGAGCTATAAAACTTTCCGATGATTAGTATGATTACTTTAGGTAAATCATTACGAAAAGAAAAGTTTCCCTAAGTTTCTTATGGTAGGTTGTTGAACGGTACCGGAGGGATACTTGAAATTTACGAACATCCTTAACATATTTTATAGATTTGCAAACATTTTTAAATATTCTCTCAATAAGTTTTCAAAATCAATTATCACATTCAAAACATTCTGAATTTTCTCTCTTTTTGAAATGTTTTAGTAACTCAATTTTTATCAATTTGACATTCTCTATTTAGCCGAATGAAAGGACAATCATCACTGAATCATATTAGAAAGTAATTTTATGTAAAATAGGGTACCTTTAGGTGAGTAAAATTTTCCCATAATACGCCACAATTACCACTATAAATGCATTATACCCCAACCAACTATAGGGTATAAATAACATACACATAAGTTGCCTAGATCTTTGTCCTTTTTACACCATAAGAATTAAGAGTATTTTATGTCAAGGACATTGATGTCAATCAATGTATTTAAGCGGATTAATTTCAATTGATTTTTAGCTCTTTTCAATATATTTTTCATCTGTTTTTTCCTATTTCTCTTTCCGTATTTTGTGTACTCAGCTTAACATAACCAAATACACCATAAGTTTTTATATACAAATGCACATACAATATTACATATATAAACTATTGTATTTATGTGTCTGTATATGTAAATACATATGGATGTATGAATATTTCTTTGTCTGAAAATTATGATTATTTTGTTTTGAAATATTATTTTGATGACATATATGATTTCTTTTTCTTTTTTCTGTTATACATCTGTTATACAGTTCTAACAGCTATTGATTGGTATTGAGGTTTATCATATTTTGTTCATTATTTTTTTTTATTTTGTGGTCAAGAGCTTATTATGAATGAATGAAATTCTATGTTAAGTACTTTTTTATTTTCTTTTTATTTCATTTATTTTTTTCATATTTTTTTGCAAAAACAGCAAAACACTAGAATTTAATATTAAATTGGGTTGTTGTGAGATTTCTATGAAATAATTTGCAAAATAAAGAGATCGATTATTTAAAAGGCTTTTCATTTTGATGATTTAATAGATTAAATTTAATTTTTTAAGAGATTAAAAACAATATTTTCTGTAATTACTTAGATTGGTCCTATTTTTCTATATATAATAAGTATTAATTATTATAATTATATAATAAGTATTAATTATATCGTTACATACATTATAATGTACTAACAAAACAGAATCACAATCTGAGTCGATTAGTTAATTTTTTAAACATCTTTCTGCATGTCAATGTAAAATATTGTAGAGTAGTTTTTGAGATCCCTTAAAAATCATATCCAAATCTGGTTATATTTAGTCATGTCCATCTGTGCGTTTCATGCAGTCACATTAATAATTCGAAGTTAGTTTAATTTGGCCAAATTTTCCATTATTGTTCCAAGTAATTTTCCTTTCAAAACCATCAAAATCAGTGCAGCAAAAATGAAGTTATAGACCGATATCTAAGACAGTCCCGAAGTTTTGAAGAAAGATTAAAAAAAATTGCTGTAACTTAAAGCTAAATATATCTCATTATTGTTCCAAGAATCCTTAAAAATTTGGACAAAAAAGTTATTGCCAAAAATAATTTAAATTATAAGATTCTCAATGTACGCACACACTATACATATACATCTCTATACATATACATATATACAAATTTTTCTCTATTTTGGTTTTATTTAGGTGTTCTCAACCATGAGTAAAGCGATCAAATGTTTTTGGTGCTATTTTATGTGGAATATTTCTATGAACGCAGACATAAAAAATTTTTAATAAACATACAGAAGTGTTAACAATGTTTATTTTTATTAAATTTAGTTATGTATTTTATGCCAATATCTTAATTTTACCTTTAATTTTATTAACAAATTTCATAACGTAAAAAGACATATATCACGTTAAATCAAGAAAAGATTCAAATTAATCACTTTCATGACTAAAGATGTTCCAATAGAGAAACTGTTCGAATAATTTAAATTTCCGTAAATGTGGTGCGTAATTTCCTCACAAAAGTACAAAATTATGGTGTACGGAAATCTTCCAAGCGAAATACGAGTTTAGAAAAATACAGATTAACAGGTGAAAACATAAAATGGAAGAAGCCAAAGTGTTAGCCAGTGTTAAAAAATTATACTCATGTTATTTGCATAGTTTGAGATGAAATTGTGGCAATACAATGCTCAAAAAATTTATTCAAATAACATCCAAAACGAATATATAATTACTTTAACAGAACTAAATTCAAGTTTGTGAGGAAGTAATCCAAACTAAAAGATCCTCCTCTTCTGTTTAACAAGTGGTTCAAAATCTGTTCAGCTGGTTGAATTGGCATATAACTTCATAATAACAGAGTAAAAAAGTATCAATTTCGGATTTTGAGTCTCATAGAGATTCCATTGGATAAGTTGTAGGAGTGCAAAGTGCGGTTCCTCAAACATACAACTTAAAATTCACTTTTTCTACCTTGTTATAACATGTAAAATTTATTTATTTATAATTGTTGTTTGGGTGAAAGGCCAAATAAAAATTATTTCAGATTGAAAAAGTTTATTTTTTTTTTTTTTTGCCGAAAAATTTTTACACAAATTTTCATACAAAATAAAATTTTACATGAAAATGAGTGAATATAAACTTAAGCCAAATTTATACTTCTTTCAATTTCTTCTTTATATGAAAAATTTTTGTCTAAATTTTTTCTAGAAAATTAACTCGAATAAGATTCCCTTTTGAACAAAATTTTATTTCATCAATGTGTTTTAAAAATTCCAAAGATCATATGGTAATGTCCATTCTGCAATGATATTATACTAGCAGAAATTATAGAATTACTTCTAAAAATTATTTAATTCTACCCATTGTACAATGGTACGCCTGAACAATATGTAGCATAAAATATTACTCATACGCAATATAATAAATAAATTGCATAAGTGTATTTTTAGGTCATCATTATTGTTCATGTTTAAATTAAAATATTTTACTCTATTACACCTAAATTCAACTTAGGTAAGGTTATAAAAAAGAATTTCATGTTTTAAAACATTTAATTTGTTTTTTTTTTTTTAATTTTATTCAACGTCAATGTAATTAAACTTAACATTTATTATTTATTAACGCACTTTAAAAGCCAACATGCTATTAATAATTAAAATTTATGACAAAACCATGTAAACTGCTATAAAAAAGGCATTTTGGTCATGTTAGAATCAATCTAATATTCATGTTACAAATAAAAATCATAATTATTAATTAAAAAGTCATTTTATAAAAAAGTATATAAAGTGCAATATTACACAATTATGTACGCTTGTTTAAGTATTAATTTTTTATAAAAAAGTAAATAGAATTTAATAATGAATTTTAATACTCTACAGAATTTAAGTTTATTTTCGATTTTACCAAATTTTTAATAATGTACACTACATACATGTATGAAGAACTAGCAATATTATGTTATAAACATACATTACACATATAAATTCTAAGAAAATTTATCATCCCTCCATGCGATAACGTTAAGAGTTACCTTATTTATATCCTAATGTTAGGTAACTTCCAAAGGCAACTAAAGGCAAAGTTAAAAAATACTTTTTTAATTCAACTTCCTCCTTAACTATCTCTAATTTAAACAGCAGTTTTTTTACCGCTCAATAACCGCTTTTTTCTGGTTTCCATATCAAGGTCCATTTCCTTGCCAGTAATGGATGATCTAATCTCTTAAGTGTATAATTGTGAGTTAAGATATATGGATCAAGAAAAAACTAAACCTCACACCAAGACTAGTGACTTTCAAATGTTCATCAGGAATAAAAACTGAAAGAAGGATTGTTAAAAAAGACACAAAATAACGTTTCAAGGAGGTATAAAGAATGCAGAAAAAGTTTGATTATAGAAAAATGTCCGGAAATTGACGCTCTATGACAATATCGGAGAGAAAAGTCATTTTATCAATGAATCACGCATGAAGGTCCATCTCATTTTGGCCTAACAAACTGAAAAATAATTGCTATTTAATGCATGCAACAACAGAAATAAGGATCACTAAGTTTTTATTAGTTAAGCTGGTGACAGGTTATGTGCACACAATTTTTAAATTATTTATTCTTTTGTTGGTCTGATTTAGAACCTTTAAATACGTTTTCTCGTTGGAAAATTTAACATCTGGAAATAAGGATACAAATTCACAAACACAAACAAAGGAAGATAACTACCAGATTTGAAGATAATTGCCAGATTTGTCTGCAATATGAACTAAAAGCGGTTTTCAGCTATAGGGGAAAGTCTCCTTTTAGTGAAATCATAATTCTTTTTTTTACCGGCCAAAAGTCTGGAATTTTTCATTCACCATACATCACCAAAGTGGTGAAGGTGAAATATTAACTTTTTCATTGAGTGTGTAACACCACGAAGGAATTTCCTAAGACGCCATAAAGTCTAAATATTTCTACATCAAATCAAAACCTATATTTCTGCCTTTCTATTGTTCGTACGATCACATTCAAAGTGATTGAGAAATCGCAATGTTATTTGACTTGAACTTGTGTTATTTTTTCCGGCAAATCGTTTTAGTAGGAATCTGAAACGGGCTTTCAGAACTGGAAAAAATCAACAAGCATTATATAAAAGTCCTATTCAAGTTTCATAAGTTTTGCTACATTAATATTTCCAACAAAGAAATATATTATATCAATGTATAATTTCTGGATACGGCTCGAGATAGTGCCATCTCTCTTATAAACGAAAACTGAAACTATTAAAGAAATTTTCAAAATAAAGATAAACTTTTAATAGCAAAATACTACATACTACATAACTCTTAGGTAAGGAATGGGATTGTGGTTGTCTTCAGTACATATAACATAAGCCTGACCATATTATGGCAAATATAATCAAACTTGATTAAATCCCAATAACAAGTTATTACAGATAACAAAATTTTGGATTGAGCACGGAGTAGTGACATTCCTTTAAATTGGATTTATTTAACATCGTATATCTCTGAAACTATTTATAACAGCAAATGTTAACAAATTTTCATACTTAGTAAATCCTTTATTGGATAATTTACTTAAGGAATAAACGGCTCCGAATGTAATATTCTTACTTGTTTCTTTATAAATTTAATTAGTTTTATACCCTACACCGACATAGGTGCTTTTATTATTACACCTTTTGCATTCTGTGGTCTTATTTATTTACCTTTCCGCCTATTTATTGTCTGTCCGTCTAGTTGGCTGTTTTTGTAAACGATGTGAACTCTCGCAATTTTCAAGTTTATTATTACTATTATTTGTTTTTTTATAAAATTTCGAAAATGGC
This sequence comes from Cochliomyia hominivorax, assembly GCA_004302925.2. Lineage (NCBI taxonomy): Eukaryota > Metazoa > Arthropoda > Insecta > Diptera > Calliphoridae > Cochliomyia > Cochliomyia hominivorax. Next base: position 28,906,545 of record PYHX02000158.1, read on the forward strand.
TTATGTTCTTTATAAAAAAAGAAGCTAACTAAATTTTACGAGGATCATCCATTATTTCCGAAAACCATTAAACAACCCTCACATTCAAAGATCTTATGAAATTAATTAATTTCCTCATATAATTGAGTGTCATGAAAATATTTTAAAGAAATATACACAAATCATAAAATTTTACGAGGACCGGTCTTTTTCCTTGCTTGCAGAATGGTATATAGGCTGACCTATATACCGTTCTTTGATTATTAAACCCTACACCACATAAGTGATGAAGAGGATATATCAAAATTGTCATTCCGTGTGTAACGATAAAATGGAATCATTTTGGATACAAGGAATATATATTATTTAGCTATGTCTTTCTCTTTGTCCGTCTGCCTATTGCTATCACAACTACAATGACATTTGGCCGGAGTATTTGTAATATATATCTGAGGCAACCTCTAAGTTTCAGCAAATAATTTTTGAAAGAAAGAAATCGACAAATTAGAACAAAATTTAGGCATAACATAAAGTTATGTGTACTTATTTATAAGTCCACAAATTACGGCTGAGTAGAAGAAAGTAATACTTAAAAATATTGCTAAGTGTTTCTGTGTTGTACTTAAGAAAAACCGTTTTATATTACATAGGTTTGTGAGTGTATGTGTGAGTGTGCATGTACGAAACATAACGTGGTGGAGGGTATTAAAGATTCGGCATAGGCGAATACAGCACCTGCTTTTGACATTATGTTAAAGTAAATGCAGTTGCTTATTACAGCTTTTATTTATTTCAATTCATTTGCTCTATTCTGTGTTAGAACATTGAGATTTTTTCAGATATCGGTTGATAACTTTCTTCTACTAAAACAATTTTAATTTTAATTAGGGAAAATTGGTTTAATATTTTTTCTTTCACAAATCTTTATTACAGGAAATATAAATATGGAATTCACAATTTTGTTTGTTTGAAAAAAACCAGAGGTATTTAACTTTTGATCCATAATATCCCATTGCTGATATACATATATGAAATAAGCTTTTTAACAAATTCATAAAAAATCGGATGTTACAGATTTTTATCAATTTTTGAAAAACTTACACTACTTGGTGGACGGTATATGAGATTCGTTATTGTTGTTTATATCGTTTTTAGTTTTTTTTTGCCAGTTAAAAAAAAAAACTTTATATAAAATTTAAATAAGTTAAGTGTTATGATTTGAAATAAATATGTAATTTATTAGTTATGTAACCAGTGCATCATAAATAATTAATTTTTTTTTTAATTTCTTTTGGGACGTGTTGTAATCATTTTTGTAATTTAGCTTTTTTGTTTTTTTTTATATCAATTTAAATTAATAATAAAATAAATTTATTCAGGTTGTATTAGTTAATTGATTTTTTTTATTTTAACTTGAAATAATTATTATTCTGCTGGGCATTTTAATTAATTAATTAAAAAAAACAACTTTGTTATATTTTGTAAATAATAAAAAATAATTTTACTTCATTTAATATTGGTAGTAATTTCGTTCTAAAAGTTTATTTTAAAGTAGAAATAAAATAATTAATTTTAAAATGAATATTAATATGTTTTTTGTACAACAAAAGGCCAAATATATTATAAAAAGAACTAAGAACGTCATAGTCAGGTAAGAGCGACCATATAACAACCTACACCTCATTGTTGGTTAAAAATGGTAGTTACAAAAATTATACGAAGATCATTGGTTAGAACGACCCTCATATATTTTATTTTCTGATTTATCCTTACGTGTGCTGTACATTACTTAAAATGCTAACATTTATGTGAAATTTATGCGTTTAAAAGCGACTTTTTGTAGAGGGTGAAATGGAAGCTACAAGAACGTATAATTTTTGGCCTAAATTTTTGCTTGTATTTTTGCAACACCAACGTTTATATGAGATTTATGCCCTCAAAGTGATATTCATAAGGTGGCTTGTATGGGACTTATGAGAAGCAATGGACCCATTCTCGCATAATTTGCATCGTCTTGTATCGTTTTAGAATATTATAAGAATTATTTCTGACAAATTTTATTAAAAACCGTATCTTAAATATGAGACCAAATATGGCAATTTCAAAACGCTTCGGATCAAAGATGGATAAAGGATGGATAAAATACATTTAAAGATGGGTAAAAAACTATTTTCCTATATGTTACAACATCAGCACAAACACATAATACCCCAAGCACCTACCTGGTGTAGGTTATAATAAATAGTTTATCGAAAAGCGTATTAACTATATTCATATTTTTTACATGTCTCACAGTGTTTCACATGATAAATAAATTGGAAAAAAATTTCACAAAGTGATGTAGAAGTAAGAGTGAGTTTAAGTTGTGAGTGTCTTAAAAATATTTAAAACGGTCCAGACTCGTTATATTTGCTTGCGAGAACCTACAAAAAAATTTGTCCAGTCCATATATCATAAATAATGATCGAAACATTACAGGGTTTTGGTGGGTCTCCATACTGATTACGTATATGTACACATAGAAAAAAACACGATATAATATATCGATAAATATTAATTGTTGATTTCGTGATATTTTATTGAGTTCGAAATTTTTTTCCCACAAATTTGTTTACAGAAAAACTTAAATCAAGCTTATGCATATTTTTTATATATTATACGGTTCCGTTATAGGGAGTCTGCATTCCTTTAGTAATGATGTGATCAACTTTGGAGCCAACTTTGGAGATTTATAAAATCCCAGCTCAAATCCTAAGTATCTCATACTTTTATTATCACTGCTATCACTATTTAACAGATATCGGACTAGTCGTCCGCGAACTTACAGATTTATTTACAGTTCTTTTTTCATTTGAAATCCTGTGTATGTGTTTTGAAATAAGTATTTTGGCAATTAATTATTTTACTGACATTTTTCAATTAATTGCAAACTTTTTTTAATTTCTTAAGGAAAAATATAAATAAATTAAATATATTCGATTAAATTATGTTAAAAAAATTCAAACATTTTAATATCATTTGACAATTAAACGT
>PYHX02000158.1:28909656-28952604 GCA_004302925.2 Cochliomyia hominivorax
GGTAGACAGCAGTGCTGGCCTTCTGAATGATCAGATATTGTATAAAGAAAATGATATCTAATAGGTTATATGACTAAGTCTAGTCCACGTAGGACATGAATGGAAACAGGAAAAGAAAACAATAGAGAAATGATAGATCTAGATGGGAACTCTAATTTAATAAGACAAGCACGCTACTGATCATAATTTTACTCCTTCCAATGTGTCAACTGATGGTTGCATCAACGCAGAGTTGGAAGGATATATGTATCCTTCTGGAGGAAAATGAGAGGAAAAAGACTGGAGAGTGCACTAAGCAGGAAAGGGAAAGACCCATCATATGCCAATCTGCCACCTAAAATCGTCAACAAAGAATTTGTTAAAAGACCAGGTCTGGAGATAATTAGTTTCAGTCCGTCCCAAAAGAGCTGGTCAAAATTCGACCATGCACACAAAGTTCACCAAAAGGTAGTCATTATGGACATGGTAATCTCTTAAGAGTGCGGCAAACAAACATCAGTCATAGACAGAAGCGAAATGTTCTGGGAGAGATTAATCTGAGAAGAGATTAATTTGGAAGAGATTAATCCTTTACTTAAAAAAATAAATTTTTCTCAAAAAATTTAATTTTTTATGTAAAAATCAGTTTTTTACAATTATTTTCTCTTACAAAGAAATCAATTTTTCACAAAAAATTAATTTTTTCACTAACAAATTCAATTTTTTTTTAATTCAATTTTCACTAAAAAATTCAATTCTTTATTTAAAAAATGTAATTTTTCACTTAAAACTTCAATTTTATTATTAAAATTTAATTTTTCTCTAAAAATATTAAACTCTTCAATAAAAAATTCAAATTTTTACTAAAAAATTGAAATTTTTACTAAAAAATTGAAATTTTTACTGAAAAATTAAATTTTTCACTAAAATTTCAGATATTTACTAAAAATTCAGATATTCACTATAAAATTAAATTTTTCACTAAAATTAATTTTTCACTATAATTAAATTTTCACTTAAATTAAATTTTTCTCTAAAGAACTTAATTTTTCACTTAAAATTAATTTTCCAAAAAATAATTTAATTTTTTATAATTTTTCTTTTCCCATTACAAAATTATTATCTTTAAATGAAATTCCTTTTTATTGAGATAAAAAGTGTACTACTTTCAAATTTAAAAATAATTGTACCCTTAACCACATTAACTAGTTTTAGTTTTTAAGCTTTTCACATGTTAAAAACAAAATGAATGAAAAAGAGACAAAAATTAAAACTAAAAATATGTTGCCATTTCATTTCTTAAATGTAATTTACAAAAAATTTAGCAATAACTATTTTAATAAAAAACCATAACATTTAAATGTTTTTTCAAACTATGGATACATTTCAAATAAGTATAAAAAAAAGATGAAAGATAAAACAAAAACTGCACTTAATGAGTTTTATCTTTGAACGTGCTGCTCTTATTTTTAGTGATATTTTCTTTATATTTTTTTTGCATTTTTTTCCTCTCCACCTTTTACACGTATTTGTCTTGTATTAAAGTTCCAGAAGTATTGTTATGATAACAAAAGAGGAAGAATATCTAATTAAATTTTTGTTATAAATACAATTTTTCTAAGCTTGCAGAGAGGGTAAAATTGTGTATCATTTGTTTATATTTTCTAGATAGATTCTCATTTCCTGCTCTGCTCCTGCTGCTTCCATACTTCTGCTTCAGATGAAACTGATTCGCTGTCGTTTTGTTGTTCCATTTAAGTTTAAGTGCAAAATATAAAAAAAAATTATGTTAAAGATCATATAAATTTTGATGCAGCAGAACAAAAATTAATGAAAATAAAAGAAAAATTGAGGTAAGAGAAAAAGAAAGAGAAATGAAACTAAAACATGAATCGAAGAAAAGAAAAAAACTTTAATGGTTAACAAAATTTAAATTTATTTTGTTGTGATGCTCCACATTGTGTTATGTTTCGAAGAAATATTTTTTTCGATTTTATAACAGAATATTAAGAAACAATGTATTATGGAAAGAATCAAAAATGAAATAACTCTTTCACTTTTGAGAGCACGATTTGCCTGAAGTTTTATAATATTTTCAACAAAACCCAAGTTGATCATACAAAATTTTGTCAGTCAAAGGGGTGATGTCAAACTGTTTACAATGTTATAAAGCAGTTCCAGGAGAAACTTGCACGTTCAGATAGAAGGAATGGTCCACATTATGTTTTCAAAACAAAAAATAAAAAGCATTTTCAAACAGGTAAACTTAGTACTCGGACGACTTGATACGAAAAGCTAAGGTTTTCGTCTAAAGGTTCAAACAAGATCTTGGCTTCTTGACAGAGTACGGAAATTGAAGTCAAGTTTTCAAAAAAATATTCAATGTGTATAACAAATGACGAAACGAATTTTCTGGCAGATGTTTTTCAAGTTCCTGGTCAAAAATTTTTGGTTGTGTGGCAAAATAAATACCGAAATTTATATCAAGTTTTGTAAAAATTCCTTGACGTTTTCGCTGATTAGAATCCCAATTATTTTTTGCCTAACTTGGTATGATAAACAAGTTTTGAGTGGTTAATAATGAGACGTTAATATCAAGAGAGGTAAATATAACCGAAGCTAGGCCCACTAAATAAATAAATATTGTGATCTTGTTAAAAGATAATTAAAGAGCACAAAAAACTGTTCTCAAGTGTAGTAAATTTTTAATAGTGATGGACTACGTGTTCGAGCAAAGTGACAGAAATCACTAAATAACTTTAATGGAAGGGTTCCACAAAAAGGTTCAAAATTTCATTACAAGTGACCTCAAACTTTTTAAGTAATGTTTTTTTTGGTAAATTTCAATAATAATTTTAATCAAAAGAAGAATTAAAATATATGTATGCTAAGAATTTTTAAATCTCACTCCTTATATGCCAAAATCTTAATATTTATAATCAACGAAATTCAATTAATATTTTCTTCCAGCCCACTTGTTCCACATTAAAGGTTATTTAAAATATTGGTATAAAAAATACAATGTTTAAATTTTTTAACAAGGAAAAAAATCTTAAAAAGAAACGATTTCTGGTTTTCTTTTAGTTTTCTTAAAAGATTGTTTTCTATCTGTAAGATTCTTTGGATGTATATAATTTTGTACATTTTCCTATGCATTTCAGCCAGGTTTTTTATTTATCTTTTCTATTTTTATAAATTTTTCTATTAAGCTGCTTTATAAAGTGCCAGCAATTATTTTACATTTAACGTGATGTTACGGCAATAACAGTCTGGGAAGCAAATACGAGATGGAAACAAAAAATAAAAAATTAATTCTATACAAAAAACTTTTATAATATTTTAAATCTAGAAGCCCGTCAGTACTGTCGATGGAAGTTCAGTTTTTGTAGTACTTCAAAATCTAAGTAAAATAAATAAATTATTAGCATAATCAAGAAATATTAATAAATTAATCAAAACAAATATTTTTGTTAAGAAAACTTAATTCATTTTAAACATATGACATTGTTTCATTCATTCATTTCATGTCATTGTTTTCATTCAATTAAATTTATTTTGAGAATAATTTTGTTACTTCGATAAAATTATTGTCAATACTTTAATGATAATTTGTTGCAAGAAATGTGTTTAGAAATATTTCAATAGACCAACATGTTATTGTTGATAAAAACGCAGTTAAAATATAACTATTTTTGTTTGACCAAAATATAATTTTCTATTTTCTGATATCATAAATGATGCTCATAAAATTATCAGCAGTTCTTGTTTTTATTTATTTAACGTGTTTAATGTTGACATCAACTGTGTTTCAGCCTTAATAGATGAAAAATAATATCTAAATAATATATTAGTTTTAGGCGATAAAATTTTTTTGTATTTGGAATGATAATAGTGTCTTACAAAATATAACATGCAATGCAGCCTAATTATATTTAGATGTGGACAACCATATTTGTTGTCCACAAATACATTATATTCAATAACATGGGTGTTAAGCGTTAACAACAATAATATTGCAATGGGACAAAATATTGTGATGGCATAATCACATTGTGTGGTGGTATGGTTTTGAGTTGTTTTATTTCAAAATATTATGGTAAAGCAACAACTATAACATGTTGCTTTTCGTTTATGTTTACTACAACCATATTATTTTTGGCGCGTTGTTAGTGAAATTTTCAACATCTTTGAAATTGTAAGGAATACTCGAGAATAATAAACATATAAAATTTCATGAGTCTCTATTTTTAAAGAATAAAAATCTAAATAAGAATAATATATTAAGACTACAAAGTTGGACAGAATCATTTTTTAATAAATCTTATGAATCCCATATGTACTTCAAACAGTGGACCCAAAACACTTTTTTGAAAATAATTCCATAACTTTGGAACTAAAGAATATATTTTAATGAAATTTCAAACATGTTTCTAGTGGGTCCAGAAGTTTATCTCCAAAGTTGGTCATCTCGGGTATAAGGATTTTTGAAAAAATTGCATTCATGATTTGATTGAAAAAAAAAAATATTTTACAAAGAAAATGTTGATTACCGAATAGCTAAAGAACTCTAACAACGATAATTCTCAAATTCGACCCTATTCACTTCACTTGAAAATATAAGTAATTACATTTGTTATTATCACTTAAAGTCTTTTGGTTTTATATTTGTTAGCAAATTTTCAAAGGATTTTGAGTTATTTTAAATTTAGATTTAATGATATGTTCATAAAGCTCATGAATTTTACCCATTTTTATAAAAAATAGAATTCAACCGACTTACTTATTTCGAGATTCCAAAATTTGAAGATATCAAAAAGTTTGCAAACCTCAATTTTTTCCATTCAGTTAACAATAAGTTCAGAATTTTATGAAAGCTAATCGATTCTGCCCAGTGCGGAATGTAATAAATCTAAACTTCATTTTTATAGTCGACGTGGCAAAGTATTTTGGCACATATTTGTGAGGTTGTTAATATCAAGTTTAAACCATGTTACCTTTATTAAAAATATTAATTTTAAAGCACTACGTAAAGTACATACGTATACTTAATATTTTTTGTTTTAATATTAATCATACGTTTATATGAGAATATATTTTTTACATCTCAAGCAAAAAAAAAAAAAATATATATTCAAATTTAAGATCAGTATGACTAAGGTGAATTCTTTCTTTCTAAAAGTTATTTTCCTAATTTCTACTTGATTTTATATGGAAAAACTGCAGGGTATAAACTTTAAAAGTGTAAATGTATATAAAACTTTAAATTTCTGTATATGTGTGAATATTTAAAATGAAATATTTATTATGCATCGTTGAATACTACAACTGCAGTTTTATACTCCAAAATATTTACATGTGTATATGTAAAGAGAAAATTTTGAAATGAATATTGTAAAACACTATAGTTTTTGTTACTTCATAGCAGATATGCCGTTAATCTGGTGCTTGAAAAGAGTTTCTTTTTAAAAATATTAGTTAAATAATAAATAAAAAATTAAAATAAAACCTTCAATAAAAGTTTGAGTTAAAATAAAATCATTACAAACATAAAACTAAAAGAAGACTTTTATTGAATGTGTAACATTTATGAGTTTTTAAATAAAAAGATAAATGTATTAAGGAGTGAGATCGAAAATTTATAACATATTAACAACATAAAACTTTAAACCGACTGCTTTCAATGTTTTTAAACATTACCGGGAGAAGTCGAACTTTGATTGAAAATTTGCCTCAGAGAGAATAAATGGTTGACAAAAAAAAATAAAGTACTTTAAAATTAGCTCCCAATATATTCGATAGGAGAGCAGACCGCTAAGGTAAGTACTCGATCTATTAGGTATGAAAAGTTAAAGCTTATGCAGGTTTTAAATCAAACAAGGTGCAGAAAGAACGCTGCTGAAATTTAAATGCCTAAAACAGAGTTCAGAAATTGAAGAAAAGTTTTATAAAAAATATTATTGGAGCATAATGGATGACGAAACTTGTGTTCTGGCAGATATTTCGTAACTTCCTGTTCAAATATTTTATGTTGCTGATATTAGGCAAATGTTGATGACAAATGTTGGACTCATTTTTTATAAAAGGGCCCATAAATATTCAAAATTTTGGTAGATGTTATAATAATTTCAATCAAATAAAAAGAATTAAAACTGTAAGTTTGGTAATTTCGTTTCCATTAACATATATGTTAGTTAAACATTTTTCAATTTCACTCTTTACTTTTTTTAATATTTATAAAATTCAACAAAAAAAGTGTTGGCTTAACAACACCCAACGCCTTTAGTTACTACTTTTAAGTTTAAATAAAATATTTAATTTTATATCTTTATAACACTTATGTTGGCATTATTATTATTTTTTTTACCTTGATAACACATTCAAGTAGATTTTTAAAATGTTTTGTCCATTAACCCAATTTTGTCGTTTTCTATGACTATAATTAAGAAGAAAGTATGATAACGTTTTTTTGTACATACTGGAGACATTAGAAAAGTTATCCTTAATGTGGTTAGCTTTAGCGAGAGAAAATGTTGTTCAAGAAATGCAAATGTTCTTAATGTTCGAGTTTTTATGGTGCTTATAAGTGACACTATCAAGTACATTTATTTTTTGTTTGAAGGCGTATAAGTAATTAAATTCATATAATCATACGTTTAGCATAACAATAATAAATAAGTTTATTAAAGGCGTATAAGTAATTAAATTCATATTAATCATACGTTCAGTATAACAATAATTAATAATTTAATTATGATTCAAATGCAACAAAAGTAATTCAAAGTAAGTTAATAAAATGTTATTAATATTGAATTTCCTGGAAAAAGATAAAAGATAAATCATTTAACATGTTACCCAGATATCTACTTTATATATACCATTTATTTGACTGCTTGGCAACGGATTGCATTTAAGTGAACATATTAGTATTCATACCAGAAAGTTAGAGATAAAAACTTAAGGTGTTTTGTTATATGCTCTCATTTGGAAATTAATTTCACTTTAAATGACGGCTTTGAAAAGAACAAAAATATGGAAATTAATATCATAGAGTTTCTATTAAAATTTCGCTATAAATTTCTACAGGATTTAAGGCATAGACATAAGCTTCTTACAAAATTATTTCATGTCTGGTAAAACATAAGAATATGAAGATTGACAAATTATGAAATAAATGTTAGTGATATATTGGTCTATGACAGAATTTAATAAAGAGCTTAAAACTAATTTTTTTTATCATCAGTTGCAAATACGATTCCTTCTTGATTCTTGAAATTACCAATAATATGCATATAGGAGCCATAAATTTAAGTACCTGATTTCATTAAACATTTAATTATGAAGAAAACAATTTCCATTTAAGAAGCAAACATATACAATAATAAGAGTATTTTAAACCTATCAAATACATGTGGAAATTTAGGAAAATAGAAACTCAAAAACTGTGATCCATATGTCCCACTGATTTTGGGGTACATCATTATTTTTAATATTTTAGTTTGTAACTTCCTTTGTTGATCCGGTTTTGACGATGATGAAGTATAAATAGCTTTGGGTTACATTGTCTAAATCCATGTTCTCTTTTTGTCTATTGAAAGGTTTTGAGAAGTTCTTCCTCTGAATTTTGATTTCGTATCATATATCGGTTTATATTTTCTGCTGAAAAGTTGCAAAATTTTATCGAACTTGACAATAATTCTAGGTATGAGAATGGATCAAAGACAGACAGACAGACAGACAGACAGACAGACAGGTATAGTTAGATTCTGATCGGATGCAAATATATTAAAAAAAAGATATTTAAGGAGTGAGATAACATATACTTAACATACATATTAAGAACTAAAAAAGAATTATTTGTATAGTTATAATCCCAACTGATGAAATTTTTAACTTTCAAGGAAACCATTTTATTAACGTTTTTAGAGTACTTTATGTCCCTTTATTGGAATAGGTCGTCCATCTCCGTTTAAAATCTATCACACTTCTGAATAACTTTTTGTGCTCTTCAGTTCTCTATTAACAGGAATTCAATATCTCTCCACTGGCCTTAGCTCCACACATTTGGGGTATATATAAGACTTCTTTACCATAGTGACACTATTCCAGGCCAGGCAAAAAATATTCCTACCAGTTTTGTTGGGGTGCTCCTTTGGAACCATTTCCATCTACCTGAACGGTTAAGTAATATTGGAAAGAGTTCGACGCTTTGCAAACTTTCTGTAGGACTTAAAACCACGGACAACGTTACATTAACTTGCATTAATTAGCGAGACGCAAAACTCTCGAAGGCAAGCAAACATAGTTCAGCTTGACATTTTTAGAAGATTACAACGATGATGCGATAAGTGTTTACTCCCCCAAGAGCTGCTTTATAACTTATAATAATAATGATGTACTTTGTTAAATAAAACTCTTGAGTTGTATCAAACAAGAGGGCTATATTTTCACATCTACCGAAGTTAGTCCTAATGAAGACACAAGAGAATTGAGGGAATATGATTCCTAAAACGTTGAAGATTTATGGTAGAAATTGGTTTTAAAAATTGAAAAAATATATTATTCTGCAACTAGGAAAACGATCTTATTATTGATCAAAAATATATTATCTTCCATCCACTGAAATGTTAAACAACAGCATTTTGGTAGAAAATATCCTTGATATTTAATAAATCACTTTTCCTGAAAATTGTAAAATTTCTCTACCAACTAAACCAAATTTTTTATCATTTCCAAACAAAAAAAGAAATTTATTCATATCACTGACTTAATCTAAATTCCTTATTTTTAGGCATATTTTCAACAAATAAAAACATTTATATGAAAATGTTTATAACAAATTGCCAAAACAACTTTTATTAAAAGATTTTCTTTGGAAAAACAAAAATTAAATTGTTTTTTTTTTCTTATGATTTTGTTATCGATTCTGATAACAAGCCCAAACTATTACTTTTCTACTTGAGTTTATTGTGGAATGATACTTTTTTATTAAGGGAAATAAAACTTTTATACGTGCCATTTTCCAAAAAAAGAAACAAACAAAAAATCTTACAATATTTTTCAATTCAAACTTAATGGCAACAGTTAAGTTTTCTTCTTGGAGTACAAATGCATATAAATGGATGTATATTAGGGTGGGTCGGTATTCGTACAATATGGTGGATCGGTTTATAGCGCCAATCTAAGTCCGATTGGAACAAATTATATATAGCTCTTCATGATTTGAAACCTGCTACCTTATGACGATATCTGGAATATTAATTCATTATACAAAGTAAAATATTTTTGAAATAATTTAGTCTGTTTGATATGATAATAACTCGCATCCCCTCGAATGAATGAATATTTAAAGATGTTTACAGAAAGGCAAAAATTATTCATTTGCCATGACTTTAAATATAGCTCTTCCTTTCTTCATAAATAATTTTTTGCCACGCCCTAAACCGGTGGCTCTACATGCACAACCGGTGGCTCTACATACACAAAACTAAGAGGAGCGTGGGAGTGTAAAAAGCATCAACTTTTCTTTCATTCTAGAAGGTGACTGATACAACTCTTTTTCGAACTACCTTAATTTATATATGGACGTATACTTGTAAGGTTGTTTTACAAAATCTTGGTATGTAAGAGTTAAAAGTTTTCTCTTCAAAAAAAAAACTAAATTTATTTTAATGGTTATTTTTTGATCATAAAAATAGAGGTTATAATAAAATATACGTAGAGATATAAACGCCAAAAATTTTATGACTTTAAAAAAAAAAGAAAAATTGAAAAATAGTAGAAGAAAAAAGAATTATATCTAAAACACATGTGTCCAGTTGTAAAAGAGAAATAGAAATTATAAAATAAAGCAAAAGATGAAAAAAACTTTAATTTATAAGATTTTACGATAAAAGAAACAAATGAAGTTTTTAATTAAGTTATAAAGAGAAGAACATGAGATAAAATTTTTAAAATACATAAAAATTCTGATATTAAAAATAATCATAAAAAATTTAAGCAACGTGTTGTCGAATATTTAATACTTTCCATTAAATGGAAGTATGAAACAAGTATAATACTATCACATAGATGTTTAGGTGGTCATCATTGTAGCCAATTTAGCCATTTTCAGTCTCGTTTAGTTAACAAAAATTAAATTTTGCCATTAAATATTTTTAAGACTCTTTTTTACACATATCCAATTTCAAAGTGTCTCTAAACCTCTTATCAATTTTTAGCTAAATATATATAGCTTTATCTGCAAATAGAGGTAAATCATTTTTCACCTCACTTTTATGATTATAAGGGGACATTGTGTATGCAATCAATCGTCACATAATAGTAAAGTGAAAGTAGATCTACAATACGGACAACGGGTTGTTTAGTGACAGTAAATTGTCAGTATAGGTTCCCTTCTGGGACTTATTAAAATTACTACTCGAAAGCTTGGTAAAGTGAATAGTGTTTTACCGTTTGATTCAGTCGAGTGATTAGTTTAAGAATGTTAGCAGAATTTGCAATATAACCTTATAAAGCATTTTCCAATACGTATTTATATAACCAATAATTTGACAGTAAAAGTTTTAATTAAAAAACACATCTGCTACTTCTAATCGGCTGGTTTTATTTAACTAAAATTGTACATATCTGAAGCAGAGAATCTATAGGGGAACGAGCAATTGCAATAGGGGATTATTAAATTATAATTATAATTTTAAACTAATATATTTAACTTTGAAAGAATTTTGAGCAAACTCTTAAAATTTTTATATATATATATATATTTTAAAGAAAATTATTATATTAGTTAAAAAACAATATATTTTTTTCGTAAAATATTCCAAAAAAATAATATTTTTTCATCGTTAAGTTAGGAGACGTTAGGATTTATTTAATAAAAAAATATGAACTACGTTCCTTTAATTAAGTATTCTGATTTATGCTAAAATGAACAGTACATTATAGTGACGCTTATATTTATATGAAATTTATGGGTTTAAAAATTATTTTTGTCTGGGTTAAATTATATGGGAGCCAAAAAATTATGGACCGACTCTCTTAAAATTTAACACATTGATTTTTGCTTACATTTATATTTATTTTACCAATTCTTATCACAATGTCAACAAATATGTTACTTTGAAGCCCTTCAAAGTGATATATTAAAGGAGAGCATTATAGGACCTGTTACAAGTAATGGCTGGAATAATGTATCGATTCGGCCCATTTAAGAATGTAACACGACTTATTTTTGAAAAATAAGGGTAAAATCGTTTTATGTTTAGGACTTTTATGAACTTAAATCTCTATACACGGAGGAACATTTTTCTGGGATCCATAATAACACATTAGTATGCATCGTCCTCAGGACTTTATATTGATACGTAACAAATTTTGCCGAGATTTTATTTTACATGAACAACTATTCAACCAGAGTTATACAAGGGCTAAAAGAAATTGTTGACCGATCTTCATAAATTTTGGTAAGTCTCTACGGGAACTATGGTCTTTTATGGATCATTTTTCATGAAAATTGTCATTGGGATTTGGACTGATACATAATTTAATTTCGAAAATTTTATTTAAATACCTTCATTTCTGTAAGTTTGAACCATATTCAATAGGCTTTGTCCTTTGTCTTTTATCCAAATAACAATGTATTCCAAATTTCATTAATATATGGACGATCGTCGCTTAATCAACTCATAAAGTTTCAAGACTTGAAAAAATTATAATGACAAAATTTTAAATGTTGAAAACTCAAAAACCATAAGCACATTTTCAGAAGTTATACTGGGAGCTATTAGAAGGTGATAAGGTTAAAATTTTTATGAGAAACAGATACCAAGTTGTAAGCCTCCATATCATTGACTATGGACCAACCATCATGACAAAGAATACATAGTTAATATTATATACTCATTTGTTATCGTTATGTCCAGGTGTCAATTATTATAAAGGCATCAGTTATAATAAATTTATTTTAAAAACTAAAATATATCTACTGTGTATTGGAAGGTAGAAGTCGGAATACGTATTCTTATTAAGGAAAGTTTCCTACGGTAAATTTTTTGAACATATCAAGTAAATTTTATTAATTTTTTTTCAAAATTAAAAATACTTCGTCAAGTTTAGCAGCGAAGTGTCTGATCTTCAATAACAATTATTTTGTCATTTTGATCAACTAACAAAAGTTCAAATCAATATCAAATATATTATAATACTTCTTATCCGAATCAAGACCTAATAAATACATTGAAAACTTGCTTCAAACTAGTATTGGTACCGAAGTAAATAACTGTGAAGAAGGTGGATGATACATAACACTTTGTATTCAAACAATTTTAATTCTCTACTTCCTTTAATTTTCATCTCTTTAAACTCAATGAAAGTTGAAATATATCACAATTTCTTCTCTTGAAATCTTGATTTAACTTAAATTTCTCTTTTATGTTTCAAATTAAAAAAATATATTATAATCATATAATCTTTTTTAAGCACTTAAAATTCATCTTATGCATTCATAAATTATTAATAAATGACCCTTTTGCAATTTCCCCCAAAAAGCAAAAAGAAACAGATATGGAAATGGAAAAAATGTACAAAAACTGAAGGATGTCCAAAAATGATGCCAAAAAAATTAAATAAACAGAATATTATTATCGCATTCCTAAATAACAAAGTAACTAAAAATTCATATTATTTTAATATTTAAATTATTTTTTACTTACAGGACATAACCAGCTTTTGGTCTTCAAACACATTGACACGATGCTGTAGTATGATAAAATTTAGTTGTGTGTGAAGAAAAACTCCCCCTCTCACCAACTACCACAAGCACGTTGCATTATTTAGTTTTTAACAATTTCTAGCAGCTAAAGTGGTGAGTGAGGAAATGTGAACTTTGTTATGTCGTGTGTAGCACCAAAAAGGAATCATTTATGATTCCATAAAACATATATAAATTGTTGGATCGAATTGAAATCTGAACGATTTGTCTTTATTTGTCTGTATTCATGAAGATGTCCTTTTAATATTCGAATTAAATGTCAGAACTTAATGAATTTTACGCAGATTTTATTGGCCGATATCTAAACATCAGAAATTGAAAAAAATGAATACGGATTAAACGATTAATTCGATTGTCATGAAATTTGCGACAAGGGCTTAAAATTACATTTTACATATGGTGATTTCAAGCAAAAGTTATTAATTCTTGATTATATTGGAAACTTTTAAAAAACCTCAATTGCGACCAGAGATCTTTTTATAATCTCCAAAGGAAGGCATATAAGTTTTGTCGTTTCAGGTGTAACATTGAGAGAAATCACCCAAGATCACGTAAATTGCATATATAATCTTACTTCACATTAAAATCTTGGCCGATTTATTTATGTTTGTTTGTCAGCTTACCTGTCCGCCTGTCTTTCAGTTTTTTTTGTGGCATGATAAATTTTTGGCTATAAAAAGGGAAAATTCGTTTCAGTATAAAAAGGTTATGACAAATAACTGAGATAACCTAAAAATACATGCGAAATAATTAAATATTTAACAGTTTATAAGTTTTTTAAAAATACTAGATTATTTTTAAGAAAATATGGTTAAAAACAAAACTAATTGCCCCTAAATAATTTCTGGATTGTTAGTAGTGAAGGGTATTTAAAGTTCACCATATGTGCGCGTTTAATTATTACACTTATTTTTTCATTTAGTAAGCAATTTTTAATGAGTTACAGTTTTTAGCAAACAGCAAATGGGCATGACACCAAGAAATGGTGTGGCTGTTCGGTATGGGTTGTCATGGACTAAAACATAACACAAAACTATACAAAAACAGGCTGTTAAACACTGACAAGCAGCAAGTTTTAACACCCAGCGAATGAATTTAGTAACCTGATAACTACTACATACAAAGCATAACCACACCATGGCATATAATAAAACTCACACATATGTAGGTATTTAAACATGAATACAACTCTTTTCCTTTAAAACTCTTTATCATTCCCTTTCTCTCAACACATTAAGCATTAACATAAACACACACATTTTAGTTCTATTCAAAAAGGACATTGAAGTAGTAAAATAACACAATTTAACACATTTCTATAAGTGTGTATGTATAGAAATATAATGAAGGTATGTGTATGTAATTATTGTATATAAAGAACATTATGGCATATTTAAAAAGACAATTGTAATTAATTTCTTTTGTTGGCTTAGATGTTATATTGTACGTACATTCATAAACACACTTACATACGTACACTCTTATAAACATATATATTCATTGCATTTATTCATACGTAGGACGGAAGGAAGGTAATAGGAGATGCGGCATAGGAAAACGTTTGGAATTGTATTTGTATGAGTAAGTTTGTATATATGTATTTGTTATAAAATCGAGTTGACTTGGTGCCAGTAGAATTTAACATGACACAATGCAATTTTAAATAGTTGTATTGTCAGCAAAAGGCAAACTGACTTTCATAAGCAACTTTTCAATGTGTAGTCACTATAATGAAATGTGCAAAAATACTTAATGATAAACAGTGGTTTTGTGAGGCACAAGCAATCTCTACATTTTAATATTATTTAAAATGATTAATATTATACTTTATGGGGCTTAAGACTAATCCAAATGATATAATAACCCTCTCCTGTGCTTCGGTGGTATACAAACGAATTTTCACTAAAATTGCACGTTTATCAAAAATTAATTTTTCGCGAAGAGCTATTTTTTCTTTCTTTAAAAAAAAAAAATAAATAAATAAATCTTGTACAGTTTAAAAATTAATGTTTCCAACAAAAATTAAATTTATAACAAAAAAAATCTCAAAAGAAATCACCAAAAAAACTTTCACCAAAAATTATTTTTTTTTCATACTAAAAACGAAATGCTTTTCCCAGACAAGTGGAATGAAGTTAACAACTGGAAAGTTTTTTGGAAAAGATCATGAGATTATGCACTCAGTTATATCAAGTTCTCAGTTACAGTTCCCGTCTAACAATGTGGTAGAGTGAGAATGGTTTTAACCTTCCAGGAAAAGTTGTTAATTTTTCTTTTAACATGTGAACTGAAAACTAATTTGATCATTTAAAACTAAGCGTTGAGAATAGCTATCGACCACCATCTGTTGTTTCAAAAATGTCCATAAGTCCTTCCGTCATTCCAAATACTAGCATCATCCAGTAAATGTTTACAGGTTAAAGGACATAAAACTTGCAGTTACAAATTCTGAGTCATTGAGAAATGTTGTTTAATCATGTCAGCATGAAAAACTAAAAAAATATTTCCAAAAGAAAACAAAAATCGTAATATTTGTTCTTCAATATTGTCATGAATATGCGCCGTGCTAAAGCTCTTTCATTTAAAATACGAAAAAGGTTGTTTATATTAGTTAAATCCGGGAAATGAGGTGGCCAATACAAGGGTTGGATCCTATTTATAACTAGATTTAGACCAACTTTTAAATAATGTCGCAGGAATACACCCATTTAAGTGGTTGATGTGTTCTACAAAGATTCTGTTTCTTTGGTAGACTTTCGGAAGAAGATGCTTTGTGCAACACACTTCATCTTAGTTCATCAGGTTACATTACATAAAACAGTCCATAATGCTATAGTCAATCGATATGCGCTTTAACAAAACAGATTTTTTTTGTTCATAAAAACAAATGGTTCGAAAATATAAAAGAAAATCCAGTGAGTTGTAAATTGTACCTCTTAGATTTTTAGTGTTGCCTTTAATGTGGAAGAATTATCTGAAATTTTAGCTAATTTATTATATTCACCGATAAAATAACGTTAGTTTTTAAGTCTCATCACCAGCTGTTGTTCCTATTTCGGATCAAGAACGCGTCATAATTTCAACTAAAACTATGTTTATTTATATCCTTCAACACAAGAGGGTATATAAACTTCGCCAGTAATTTGTAGCAACAAGAAGGAGTTTCCTGAGACCCCATAAAGTGTATGTATTCTTGCGTCAAAACAAAACTACCTACATTTACAAATCTTGGCGTAGATGCTTATCATAGATATTTTCAGTTTATTATTTAAAATCCGTTATATTGGTTGAATATGAGTTATAGAGTTATTAACTTATATCTAAAACAAACTCAAAGTTACATACATGTGATTCAAATTAATTCAATTGTACTATTTTGGACTTGGCAAAAGTTTCACTGACAAATTTCAAAAACATCCATTTATTTTCTTCTATAGCCCCCATAGAAGGGCCCATTACTTTTCATAACTGTTTATGAGTAAAATATGCTTCAAAAATACTACATATAACTCTCTATACTCTTCCAATAATTCCATACCGGATTTTTTGGAATTAATAAATGTTCCGTAATTAAATGTAAAATGTTCCATATCCATTCTTAACTACTGTTCACTCATTGTTAAAATATTAAATGATGCCAAATAGCAAGTTAGAGAAACAGGAAAAAATATTAAAATATACTTCTATTTTTTCTTTCACCAGAAATTGTTAAATACCTAAAAGTAATTATTTATAGAAGAAAAGATGGAAAAAGGTGTCAGCATTTAATTATTTAAAAAGAGCTTTCCGGAAACTAAACATGAATAGTAATTCACAATGAAACACATACAAAAACTATTCATACACATATAAAATTACCATAGAAATATAAGAAAAAGCGAGATGAAAGTAGTTTTCAAAAATGTTAAGTTATTTTCAAAATGTTCATATTTATTTCTACAGTAAAAAGTAAATTTATAAATATTATATTTAATCTTCAGTTTTAGTTATTATATTTATAAAAAAGCATGGTTTTTGATTCTTTTTATACCCTCCACCACCACAAGTGGTGAGGGTATATTAAGTTTGTCATTCTGTATGTAACGCCAAGAAGGAATCATCTCAGACCCAACAATGTATATATATTATTGCATCAAATCAAAAACTGAGTCGATTTAGCTATGTCCGTCTGTCCGTCTGTCCGTCTGTCTGTCTGTTGGAAACATTCTCACGCCTAGAAGAATTGACCGAATTCAATAAAACTTGGCCACATTATTTGTTATTGTCCTAAGCAGTTTGCTATTTAAAACCAGCTATATCGGTTAATAAGCAAGGAAGTTATAGACCGATATCTGAAACAACCTCAAAATTTCAAAAATGAACTCTTATAATTTCTTCTAAAAATGTAATTGGACTAAAACAAAAAATTAATTTTAGCATACAATTACACGTGCTTCATCATCGTGCCAAAAATTATCAAAATCTGATTAACCGGAAAAAAGTTATAGGCTATAATATGCAAAATTTTGATACACCCCAAACTCTTTGTGTCATATGGACCGCAATTTTTAAGATAATTTACTGAAATTTGTCACAACTAATTTTTAAACCATTCTTAATATATGTTATAAATTTTATTAACATTGGTCCATATTTTGATATAGCTCCCATATAACGCCATTTCCCGGAATATGATTTATAGCTCATAAAACTCTTAAATTGGAACCAATTCTATTGAAATTTGGCACAAATAATTGTTTAACTATTTTAAATATATACTATAAATTTTATTTACATGGGTCCGTATTTTGATATAGCTCCCATATAAGGCCCCTTCCCGGAATGTGATTTATAGCTCATAAAACTCTTAAATTTGAACCAATTCTTTTGAAATTTGGCACAACTGATTTTCTAGCTATTTTAAATATATGTTATAAATTATATTAACATGGGTCCATATTTTGATATAGCTCCCATATAAGGACTTTCCCGGAATATGATTTATAGCTTATAAAACTTTTAAATTTGAACTAATTCTTTTGAAATTTGGCACAATTATTGTTTCAACTATTTTAAATATATATTGTGAATTTTATTAATATGGACCCATATTTTGATATAGCTCCCATATAAGGCCCCTTCCCGGAATGTGATTTATAGCTCATAAAACTCTTAAATTTGAACCAATTCTATTGAAATTTGGCACAACTTATTTCCTAGCCATTTTAAATATATGTTATAAATTATATTAAGATGGGTCCATATTTTGATATAGCTCCCATATAAGGACTTTCCCGGAATATGATTTATAGCTTATAAAACTTTTAAATTTGAACTAATTCTTTTGAAATTTGGCACAATTATTGTTTCAACTATTTTAAATATATATTGTGAATTTATTAATATGGACCCATATTTTGATATAGCTCCCATATAAGGCCCCTTCCCGGAATTTGATTTATAGCTCATAAAACTCTTAAATTGGAACCAATTCTATTGAAATTTGGCACAAATAATTGTTTAACTATTTTAAATATATACTATAAATTTTATTTACATGGGTCCGTATTTTGATATAGCTCCCATATAAGGCCCCTTCCCGGAATGTGATTTATAGCTCATAAAACTCTTAAATTTGAACCAATTCTATTGAAATTTGGCACAACTTATTTCCTAGCCATTTTAAATATATGTTATAAATTATATTAAGATGGGTCCATATTTTGATATAGCTCCCATATAAGGACTTTCCCGGAATATGATTTATAGCTTATAAAACTTTTAAATTTGAACTAATTCTTTTGAAATTTGGCACAATTATTGTTTCAACTATTTTAAATATATATTGTGAATTTTATTAATATGGACCCATATTTTGATATAGCTCCCATATAAGGCCCCTTCCGGAATTTGATTTATAGCTCATAAAACTCTTAAATTGGAACCAATTCTATTGAAATTTGCACAAATAATTTTTTAACCATTTAAATATATACTATAAATTTTATTCACATGGGTCCGTATTTTGATATAGCTCCCATATAAGGCCCCTTCCCGGAATGTGATTTATAGCTCATAAAACTCTTTAATTTGAACCAATTCTTTTGAAATTTGGCACAATTATTGTTTTAACTATTTTAAATATATACTATAATTTTATTTACATGGGTCCATATTTTGATATAGCTCCCATATAAGGCCTCTTCCCGGAATATGATTTATAGCTTATAAAACTCTTAAATTTGAACCAATTCTATTGAAATTTGGCACAACTAATTTTCTAGCTATTTTAAATATATGTTATAAAATTTATTAACATGGGTCCATATTTTGATATAGCTCCCATATAAGGCCCCTTCCCGGAATATGATTTACAGCTTATAACACTTTTAAATTTGAACCAATTCTTTTGAAATTTAGCACAATTGATTTTCTAGCTATTTTAAATATATGTATTAAGTTTTATTTACATGGGTCCATATTTTGATATAGCTCCCATATAAGGCCCCTTCCCGGAATATGATTTATAGCTTATAACACTTTTAGATTTGAACCAATTCTATTGAAATTTGGCACAACTAATTTTCTAGCTATTTTAAATATATGTTGTAAACTTTATTAAAATGGGTCCATATTATGATATAGCTCCATTATAACGCCCCTTCTCGAGTAAATAAAAACCAATTCTACTGAAAGTCGACACAATTATTTTGCTAACTGTTCTGAAGATATTATATTAATTTGCCCTGTATCGGTCCAAATTTTTCTATAGCTCCCTTATAACGGGATTTTCCGGAAAACGGATTAGAGTTTATAAAACATTTAAATAAAGATCAATTCCATTAAAATTTAGCACAATGATTTTTCTAACTATAATCAAAGTATATTATAAATATGAACAATCTTGGTCCAAACTTCGGGAAGGGGTCTTATATGGGAGCTACATATAAGACCCCTTCCCGGAAAATAGTTTTGAGCTTATAACAAGCATATTTTTTGTTTTTATACGCTCCACAGTACAAGTGGTAGAGAGAGAATATTAACTTTGTCATTCTGTGTGTAACGCTAAGAATGAATTATTTCAGACCCCATAATGTATATATTCTTGCATCAAGTCAAAATCTCAATCGATTTTCGTCAATCTCTTTGTCTGCTCACATCCGCAAAAATTAACAGAGCTCAATGAAAATTGGTAGAAAAAAGGCAGTTAATAGAAAAATTTTATAGCTTAAATTTTAACTAATTTTATGACTAATTAAGTATTTCTGTGTTATATACATTTGTGAGTATATGTGTGTCTATGGAACCTAACGTATTAACTTTACACGAATTTGTGGTGGAGGGTATTTAAGATTCGGCATAGCCGAATATAGCATTCTTACTTGTTTTACTCTTCAGAAGATCGGATCTTTCAAAGAGTTTAATTTTAATTTTATTCAAAAAAGTTTATCTTTTTATCTCACTTTGAAAAGAGTTTAATTCTTAATAAGTAAGAAAGCTATATTCGACTGTGCCGAATTTTAAATACTCTCCACCAATGTATTGAAAACAAGGAATTGGTTAATGTTTTATTCAAAAATGTGGGGTTATAAAGGAGTAATATTAAAATATGACCGATGATTATTAAACTTGTTTTATATATTGGAGATGTTTATTAACGGCCGTTGCATGGGGGCAAAATATGGACCGTTGTTGGTCCGATCAATAACATAAATTCAAAACCGTTAGAGTAATAATGGAGCAGAATTTCAACAGAATTGGTCACTATTAAATACTTTTATAAAATCGAAAAGGGGCCTTATATGAGCTATAGCAATATATGGACTGAGGTTGTTCAAATTATTAATTTGTATTAATTATGTAATTGTTAAGTCGAATTTCAGTAGAATTAATCTTTATTTCCCAAATCTATAAACACAAAACTGTTACCCGGAAAGGGTCTTATATGGAAGCTACAGCAATAATATGAACCAAGATTAATATTAATAGATGGGCATGTCTTACTCGACTCAGACTTTATGGGGTCTGAGATAAATCCTTCTTGGTGTTATGTACGGAATGACAAAGTTCAAATACCATCACACCACTTGTGGTGGTGGAGGATATAAAAATTCTAAAAATCAAGAATGAAAAAAATAAAAAAGAGCGAAGTTTTGTGTCAAAACTATTTCTTGTTAGTCTTTGTTATTGAACAGCAACAGTAAGTTTTATTGCGACAAGAAA
The DNA here is from genome assembly GCA_004302925.2 of Cochliomyia hominivorax. Lineage (NCBI taxonomy): Eukaryota > Metazoa > Arthropoda > Insecta > Diptera > Calliphoridae > Cochliomyia > Cochliomyia hominivorax. The sequence goes on from PYHX02000158.1 coordinate 28,930,607, forward strand.
TTTGTTCGTGATACTGTGTATCTACAAGCATTTTTTAACCATTTCACATTTTTGACCATTTCACATTTTGTTATTGATTTTGCTCGCAGCAAAATCAATAACAGTAAAAATAAAATTTTATTCGAAAACTAGTTTTATATTTTTATTCTTCCCAAATGAAGTTTAAAATTTAAGATAATTTGAAAATGAAAATTTTGCTCCGAGTTTCCCATACTCTCATTAATACATATAAAAATAATATTAAAAATTACAATTACTAAATAAGAAATATTTAATAAACAAATAATTTTAATATCAATTTGAGTCTTCTCATTATAAATATGAAATGCAATTTATGTATTTTACTTCTACATTAATTTTTTATTAATTTTGTCATATTTTATATTTACACGCAATTAATTTAATGATAAAAAACAACAATAAAATCAATTTGTATTCATTGTAATTTTCTTATTTGTCTGAAAGGTTTTGAATTTATTTGTTTTTAAATGTTATTTTTTAAAAAATTTTCCATTTTTCATTTATAATGGAGAATGGAGTTCGTGAGAGTTAATTTACATACTAAAACAATTTAGGAAGAAAATTTGTGATTTTTTATTGTGGGAGAGTTAAACAGTGATTGTGGGAATATTGAAATCAAATATCATTACAATAATTGGAGATTCGTAGAATTCTGGTTAATGTGGAAATTACGATATTAAATCACAAGATTAATATACGTCAATTTAATCAAATTTCTTAACTGTTTCAAAAATTAGAAATAAAAAATGTCTGTATTATGCCATGATCTTAAAAATAGTTCAAATAACTGAAAATATATGTTTATGGATGGGAATCTTTTACTCAAGAATATGGAAAAAGATGATCATGCAGTTAAGCTATCGTACATTGTATAGAAAGAGAAGAGGAGTCTCCGAAAGGGGCCATTAGTGGAAACTGATAACTTTTATAAAGTACCTGTTAAATTCTAACTGATGCACTGTGTTTCCAAATCAATTTTTTTTGAAATAATTCCGTGATTTTTCAACTGTTAAAAATATCGTCATGAAATTGAAATGATTAGATCTGAGCTATTTTTACTTGATCTGCTGAAGTACAAACCCCTCCTTGACCACCGAGATATATTAATTGGTAACTTACCCACCTCGATCATATTGATTTTTTTAAATTCCTAAAAAAATTAAGTAGAAGTTACGACAAAAATTATTCCTACTAATACTTTTAAGTATACCGTTTGATCACTTCCTGAGTCGATTTAAGCATGTCCATCCGATTGGCTGTCCATGTAAAGCTTGTTCGCCAAATAAAAGTAGCAGTTTTGAAGATATCTTAATGAAATTTGGCACGTACTATTACTTGAATCCAAAGACTATGCATTTTAAAATTGGTTATGAACGGTCCCTTATTTTATATAGGTCGCATACCAATCTCCCCCCGAAATAAATATAAAACAACTTGAATCAAATCTCATAGATCCCGTACAACCACCCTTCCATATATCACTTTGAAATGCATAGACTGACTTATACGTAGGTATTGTAAAAATATTTAGTTAAATTATGATAAGAATAAGTCAACATTGTAGCTCGTGTGATGGTCGGTCCATATTATTTTCTAACTGACATATAACCCTCCAGAAAAAATTCCTTTTATTACGTATAAATTTCACATAAATTTTTCCACATTATGTTATAAATGTTATATAAGAAAATCCAATTTTACAGAGGTCCTTCATAATTTTTTCATAGAAGTATTTATACTATATACACTAAACAATGTGGTGGGGGTATTATATATTCGGTCTTGACTGACAATAATCATTTTATTTGTTTCTTTTTTACAATAGTTTATCAAACTCCTTTTATCAACTTCAAAATTTTGTAATATAACGAGTGATTCAGAATGACTTTCTGAGTAGATTTAACGATGTCTGTCCATCGGTCTGTCTGTCTGTCTGTCTGTCTGTCTGTCTGTTATTTTGGTTGGCTGGCCATGTAACGTTGTGAAAGCTCTTTAGTGTTTTTTTCAGATATCTTGTTGAAATTTGATTAATCTTAATATTTTGGCCCAAGACAAATTCTACTGAAATTGGTTATGTCCAATATTTCAGGTAGCTGCCAAACAAATATTCTCCTGGAACACATGAATTTCACAGATATGAATATGTTATAATTAAATATGTAAAAATAAAACATATATAAGTCCAAATTCACATACAGAATTGCAAGAAGATCGATCTAAAATAGATTGTAGCTTTAAGCTTTGTATAAATATTAAGAATTATTAGTATTATGATATTCCTTGCACTTAAAACTGTGCAACCCGAAAACATCCTATCAAAATTTGCTAAAACTATTACCCCTACTTCCGAAAATCACCTTAAATACACATATGTTTAATAAGTACATTGTATACAACTATAAATCACAAAATCTGGTTCTAATAGTGCCGGTCCATAACTTTTACATACCACGTAATGGTGTTGGGTATTATATAGCCACTTTTATTCGACTATCGCACTGTCAATTAAGCAACTTCTTGACTTAATTTTATTTACGTTCTTCAAATACACAAAAAAAATACTATGACAAAGGGAAGTATTTTATAAAATCAAGGTCTTATTTCCCTTCCACGGTTTCATATAATTCCCAGAAGTTAAATTCCTTCAAATAAAAACAATCATTAATTTTATGTTATCTACGTTTTTTCTTCAGTTTTTTTAGAAAACTTCAATCTGTAAATAATTTGTACAGAAACCATTTTTTTACAATTGTTACAGTAAACAATAAAAATATCTGAAACATTTTATTACGCAGCGCAATTCTTGCTAAAATAAAAATTTCATAATTTTTTTTCAGTAACTGTTTCATAGCGAATTGCGTAGATGAATATGAACATTTTATACATAAAATAAAGACCAGAAAATTCCGTTATATTTATATGTGTAAACAAAAAACAATTTTGTAAAATTTATTGCTTAATTATAACCATTATCATAACTTAATTAAATATTTCTATAGCGCATTAAAACTCTTCGCATAACGTTAAATGAAAAAAATCATTGAAAGAAATTTATTTCAAAAGTTAAGAAATCAACTGGAATCTGTAATAAGGTTTTATAATTTGATGGAAATTTTAAAAATTTGAAAGAAAACATAAAGTAGAAAATTAAGGTTTGTTAAGAAAAAATTGGTTGTTATTTGTTAAAAAAATGTTTAAAACTAGTTTGTATAGTCTTTAATACGAAATGACTTTAATAAATTCATATATAAAACCCTTCACAATCACAAGCGGTGAAGAGTGTATATTAATTTTGTCATTCCGTGTGTAACGCTAATAAGGAATTATCTCAGACCACATAATGTATGTATAGTATTGCATCAAATCAAAATCTGAGTCGATTTTGCTATGTCCGTCTGTCTGTTGTTGGCACGCTCACATTCACAATAATTGATAAAGCTCTATGAAATTTTGCTTGAGTATTTGCAAGTTTGATAAATTTGATATTTAAACTCATCAAAAATGATTCAGTATATTACGAGATATAGACCGTAATCTGAGGCAACAAAATACAATGAAATTTTGCCAAAATACTGAATTATGTATACTTCATTACTACTTCCAAAAATTACCATAATCGGTTTAGAAGTTGTAGCTGAAATATAACTATTATTAATGCCATATTAAGTGTTCCTGTTTTGTACAATTATTTTAACTGTCCTTAATATATATACCTGATGTAACAATTATTGGACCATTTTAGGAATAAGGTTTTATGTTTATATATCGTTAATATAGACCATAGTTTACTTTAGTTTTTACATTTAAATTTTTTCCAACGCACGCAAATGTTTACATAATGTAGTGCAGCTAATATAAAATTTAATTTTGTACAGCTGCTTTTCTAATTTAATAATTATCGGCCCATATTTAAAAACTTCTATCAAATGTTCATGAATAAAATAAATTTATGTAATTGGATGAGAATAGAAGTATTCAAAACAAATTTAAAAAAATATTAACCACATCGTTACACTGAATACTACAGTTTTAACACTATTTTATTCATACTATACCCTACACCACTATAAGTGCTGGGGGTATTATGCGTTTGTGCAGATGTTTGTATAAAACTTTCCTACCACCACTTTCTAATATATCGTTCGACTAAAAATGATTTCCTGAGTTGATTTTACCATGTCCGTTCATTCGGCTGGCTGTACCTGGAAATCAGGTCGCAGTTTTAAAGATATACCAACAGGTCGCAGTTTTAAAGATATACCAATGAAATTTGGTCCAAAGATGATGGCTATTGAAATTGGTTATGATCGACCATTATTTCGTATATATTTTTTTCTATCATACAATACATACAATCCTCCAGAAGGAATTCCTTTCAAAATGTTAGTTTCATTAAAATCTATTGCACACATAAGCATAAATAAGAAGAGCAAACTATACGTGGGGCCGTTTATAAATTTTTCATAACAGTCATTTACAACCAGCAATGCGGTGTAAGGTATTATGTAGAAGGGTTTTACCGACTATAACAATTTTACTTGTTTGTATGTTTGATATGTTAAATAAAATGTTGAAGATGTTGTTTAAATTGAACGTACGTGTCAATGTATCGTGTTCAATATTGTATTACTCTTGTTTTGTTGCACAAAAATACAAAGAATTGCAATAGAAACTCAAGTGAAAATAGTGGGAGTAAGAAAATTTATTTTTTATGATCTATAGAATTTATAGCATTTGCCGCAATAAAGTTTGTACTTCATACACAGACAACTAAACATAAATGATGGCATATAAATATACATATATTCCAACTAACATTCATGTATGTATTTTTTTTTTTTTTTGTATATCTTCAAGTAGTTTGACATTATTTGCATCAAACACTGTTGTTTTAATTTTACAAAGCACACACATACATACATAGACGTAAAATACTTACACTTTTGTAGAAAAGTTTAAAAGAGTAGAAAAGCATGTAAAAATAAAATGGTGTGAAATTGCAAGAGTAAACAATGTTTAAAAATTAAGCAACACAGACACATGCGAATATAATGATAAGGATGGATGTATTACACATATATAAGGAATGAGATTGTGAAATTCTTAACACACGTCATTAAAGATTTTAACCCATAATGTATTATTTGATATTTTTTAATCAATTTACCTTCATAAAAATTTTCAATTATTATGTTCAATGTCAAAAAAATGTATATATTTTGAATCTGATTAAGAGTGCGTTGAATATTTATCTATTATCAGAAAAACCCATATTGATCGCACAATAAGTCGGCAAGCACTAACATCAAAATATGTCCAATGTTATTAAACAGTACCATGACAACTTATCTGTTGATGGTTTTGGTCAACGCGATTTTTCTAAAACCAAATATACAAACATTTTCAAAAGAGCTCCCAACACATCCGATAAGATATCAGCTCGGTTATGGACTACATGTTCACTAATAATGAAAACTATAAAGATATCATTTTTGGTAATTGTAATAATAATTTTAAATAAGTAAGAAAAATTAAAATTTTTGTTAAGTAGTTTAAGTTTTCTGAACACATATCAGTGTTAAGAATTTTCCGATGTCACTCCTTTTATACAAAAACACACATGGTATGTAAAGCATGAGGAAAAATGGGAAAATAACAACTAAAATTGTTTCTGTTAACAAAAGTTGTTGAGAAAATTCTTGTATAACAAATGAGTGAAGGGGCTGGATTTTTGAAACAGATAAATGTGTTCATATGTAATGATGTGATAAAAAGTAATTCATACAAAAGTTATTTTTGTATAAAATAAATATATTAATTTCACTTTTGGATACAAATGAAGGATAACAAGAAATTTTTCATTTGTATGAAACATTTTTTTGTGTCAGTTTTATTTTTCTTTTTTATTTTTCAGTTAAAAAAGTAAATGTCAATTTCATTAAGTAGTCCTTATTCCATATCACTCTGTAAGACTTCATACTGCATTCAAATTTTGTACTCATTTCCTATTTTTGTGTTATTATTTTTCCAATAAAATTTTACCACAAAGTTATTTTTTTCAACAAATTTAACTAGTTTTTTCTTGTCTTTTGTCAAGTACGTTTTAAAATTTACATGTTTGTACGTATGTAAATATATTTATATAAAATACACATTCATATTTTGTCTATAAATTATCTGTTTTTGTTACAGTGCGTCACTGCCTTTTTAATGTTGCGTAAACTTTAGTGATTGTTTAGTTTGTTTAGTAAGTATTACTAACAGTAACTAAATTGAACTTAACTTATGCATGCTAAAGACATGACCAGAAACTCTAATAGTGTCCAATTGTTTTTTGTAAAAATACATTAAGTAAATAAAGTATAAATAAAAAATGGGAACACATGTGTTTTAAATTCAAATAGAAAAACTATTTTAACATAAAATGTTAAACTTTGTTTGTTGTTTTTAAATTTATAGCAAAAATAAAGTTTTCAGTTATAAAAATTTATGAGAGATTAAACTAATGCAATAAGTGTTATATAATGTATTATTAAAGATAAATTGGTCACAAAGGATTAAGTTTTTTGAATGTTGATTTATTAAAAGAGAAATTTATGTTTTCAATATTTGTGTAGTAAGTTAAGTAAAGCTTAATTTGGGTTCTAGTTCAGTTCTAATTCAGTTCTAGTTCAGTTCTAGTTCAGTTCTAGTTCAGTTCTAGTTCAGTTCTAGTTCAGTTCTAGTTCAGTTCTAGTTCAGTTCTAGTTCAGTTCTAGTTCAGTTCTAGTTCAGTTCTAGTTCAGTTCTAGTTCAGTTGTTGTTCAGTTATAGTATAGTTCTAGTTCAGTTCTATTACAGTTCTAGTTCAGTTCTAGTTCAATTCCAGTTCAGTTCTAGTTGAGTTCTAGTTCAGTTCTTCCTCAGTTACAGTGTAGTACTAGTTCAGTTCCAGTTCAGCTGTAGTCGAGTTCTAGCACAGTTGTAGTTCATTTTTAGTTCTGATTCTATTTCCCATCCAGTTCTAATTTTATTCTAGACTCTAGTTATAATTCTACATCGGATTCTTGTTTTGATTACAGTACAGATTTTAGTTGAGATTCTTGTTCAGATTTTTGTTCAAATTCAAATTCAGATTTCAGGGCAGGTTTCAGTTTAGTTTTTAAAAAGCTCGATTGGGAGCTACAAGAAAGTGTGGACATCCACCTACAGTGGTGTAAGGTATTTAGATGAAAGTACTCTGAGAAGTAGATCTAAAACCTTACTTACAATCTGAAATATAACATAAATTAATATCTGAGCTAGAATATGAACTAAAATATGGAATGGAATCTGACATAATACTTAAACTAAAAACTGAGGTAGAATATTTTATAAAACCTGCACTACAATCTATCTGACCGACTATAATATTCATACTTAAAATATAAAATCAACATGTTTCCATATTGATTTTGTTTGGGAACATTATACACTGTAAAAATCAGGATTAAATGCTGTACTCATTTAATCCTGCTTGTTGTTGCATTTCCCACTATGCATTGGTAACTTCCCACTATCCAGTTATAACCTTTGAACTTTTTTCTACTTCCGGTCATGTTTATAACAAATTTTTTTTTATACTCAAATTCATTATACTTATATTTCTTTTAACTATATTTATTTATTTTCAAACGGTTGTAAAAAAGCTCAAATTACCATAATTAAGTACGTGAAGTATATTATTCATTGACTTAAATATCAAAAGAAAAAAAACTTGAATACAAAGAAAAAGTAAGCACCAATAATATCGATGAACTGCGGTCAAATTATTGACTTTTTTATAAATGGCATCATTTTATTAATGATTTTGTATACGTCTCCCTGAAGGATGAGTTGATAATAAAAGGTAACCAAAATAAAAACTGTAAATACTTAAAATCATCAAAAAGGAAAAAAGTAGTCATGAGTCAGGTTAAAGAACTTTCTTTTTTTATGAAGAGAACAAATTACTTATGTATAAGTGTTGTTGTAAATGTATAGCAACAAAACGTATATATAAGTAATAGCAACAACAATAGTAACGATAGCAATAACAACAACAAAGGCACGTGATTAATTAAAGCATTAATTTTGCTAAATTACTTCAATACATCAGAGAAATCGAACTCATTTGTCAAAATTAACCTGAGTATCGAGTCGAGACCAAATAATAATAGCTACAGCTACAATGAGAAAAAAATACAACAACTATTTAAATACTTACCACGTTTTTATATACACATACATATAAAATCTGAATACAAAAATACAAATACAAAATAATGTAAATGAAATCGTTGATAATGAAGTTGAATTTGTAATAAATAAATGAGAAAATGTTTTATAAGGTGCTACCTTTGGGTTCGGTTTTTATGGTTTGGGTTTTGATTGGTTCGGTAGTTTGTTCGGTCTCTAGGTCGGTTATTCATTTGGTCTACTGGTTTGTAGTTGCAACGATGAGATGAGACTTTGTAGATTGAAGCTTAATGATACGTATTGGGTTTGAGTGTCATGAGGTTTGTTACATTTTTCTCTTTTTGTTCGTGAAATAAGGGAAACAAGGAAAAATTAATGATAAAATTTATAACAATCGAAAAATTCGTTAACATTTTATTATTTATTTTGTTTTTCTTATGTCCAGCATTAATGAGTTTATTTTAAAATATTTATTTATTTTTTATATTTTATTTTAACTGATGTTTTATGAATACAATTTGTTAAAAGTAAAAAATGAACTTAAATTAAAACAAGTAAAACAAATAAAGTTAAAATCGGTGAAGCCCTGCAGTGTAATACCTATACTACAATGTTATTTATAAATATTGGTAAAAAAAAATTAATGAACGACCATCGTAAATTTTTTTCTGATTTATTCTTAACTGTGCAGTATATTATTGTGACACTAACATTTATATGAAATTTAAGTGTTTTAAAATATATATAATATGTATAATTTTGCACACACACTTTTACTTATATTTATCTTAATTTAACCAGTTATAATTATCGAATTGGACTGATCTCGCATATTTTGGCACATCGTTTAAGAATCGTATAAGACAAACTTCATTTAAATTCTTTTATATTAAGGAATTCTATGACTTCAAAACACCATTTCCGGAAGAATTTTTATATGAAAGGTACCTGAAATGTTTTAATTGGACATGTCCAGTTTCAATACGCTTCGTCCCTAGACCAAAATAATAATATATACCAAATCTCATTGAAATTTCTCAGAAATTTCTCACAACGTTTACAGCCAGCTGGAAAGACAGACGAACGGACGATATATACTAAAAGGTGGTTCATCACAATTTTTCTGCATGTTACATGTTATTTGTTATGATACATGATGCGATATTCTTACATACTCACATAACTTTTTAAAGAATTAGAAAAATGATATATTTATTTAATTAACTAAGATTTCATTTAAGATATACATTCCATCAGAGGTGATGCACAGAATTTGTTACAGTCTTGTGAAATTTACTATTTAAAACCAGCAAAATTGATTCGGTATATTAAATGATATAGATTGATACCGCAGGCAAACTTTTGTTTAAGATAAACGTTACAATATTGTATCGGTTTGTTAGTGCATGTGTGAGCTTGTGTGAACGTAATATAACGTATTTTCTTCACACGTATCTTTGATGTTTTTATGGAAGGTCTTCTCATACGTTTGGCAATAACACATTAATTTAAATTGACTACTTGGCCAACTTTTTATAGGACTAAGTTGGGTTTGGAAAATACTTAAAATCTTAAGTATGCACTTTATTTTGGTCGCTCATTTAAGTCAGATTAACAATATATTTCATTTGTTTGACATTAAACATAATAACTGATACAATTTACAAAGGTAACTGTTACTAAAAATATATATTAATTAATACTTAGATTAAAGATTTTAATTAAAAATGTGTATTAAAATTTGTTCAATCTCATTTATAATTATAATAATTATATATACATATTTCATATGAACGTTAACATCACCTAATGTTAACCAAAATTTTTAAGCTCTTGCCCTCAAAATTATTTAATTGAACCAACGACTTAAAACTTAATTTTTGATTAAAACTTAATATTTAATTCAACTTCAATAAAAGTGATGAAGCAATATTTTCAGTTCAATTATTTCCCTTTTTACGCCATCTACAATTAAATAACTTTTTTAATGTTATATTAACATTTTTTCCATATCAGCAAATTTTATACAATTTCAGTAATGCAAATAAAATAAAAACAGCAAAAATAAATGGCCAAAAGATAATTACAACATAATGTGAAAAAGTCAATATAATATAAATATATATTTACTTAAACTTATACAACAGATAAAATTGTACATTAAATTTTCAATGATTATTGTGAACATTCATTTTCATTAAATTTATACAAAAAAGTGAACTATTTCAAGCAAATTAAGTTCATTCCTTCAGCTGCAATTAATTCGAAATGTATCAAAGTCTTTCATTCATTAATTGTGTATAAAACATATAAACGAATACATATAAACATCAAATGATTTAAATTTAGTGTAATAGTGAGTGTGTGTTTGTGTGTGAAGAGAAATATTTAAACAGTTTTACACATAACTACAAATGCTAAATGATCAATTTATACATATAAATACATACATACATACATACATACATACATACATACATACATACATACATACATACATATAGTTAACTAAATATGTATGTTTGTGTATATGTACATACATACATAAAGAACACTGAAAACTATTTGTAGTAGTTTGTTAAGACTGCATTTGATTTCCGCAACGTTGCATTTTGATTTTAAGTCACTGAGGCTGTTGTCTTATTATGCTCATTACGTGACTTAATGCAATAATGACAATAATAATTATAATGATAATGATGTTGTATGAAGGAGGACAATTGCAACTACAAAAACAAAAAGGCTAAAAATAGGAAAAACGATATTACACAGCAATACTATCGTCTTCATCAGCTTTGTCTACTATGCACTAGAAGACAGAAGTACAAAATTTAAAGACAATTGTAAATACCTTAAATAATTATGGTGCATCAAAACAAAATCTGAGACGATTTAGCTATGTCCCTCTGTCTGTTGGAAACATTCTCACGCCTAGAATAATTGTCCGAGTTTAATGAAACTTGGCCACATTGTTTGTTGTACCTGAGCAGTTTTCTGTTTAAAATCTGCTATATCTATTCTATTAAATTAAAATAAAAAATAAATGAGCAAAAGCCCAAAGCTTTCCAATAATAATCGTAAATGCGAGTCATATGGGGGTTAATCACGTTTCGTGTCTGCATTTTCAACATGGAAGTGGTAATAAATTCAGTTAGTAGTCTCAAGAAAACTGAAGTAGACTTGTTGAGCTAGGGTAAATGAAAAACTACCCATTCTTCGGGAGTTTTGGATAAGTGGAATTAATTATGTAATTTGTAGTACAATTTGCATGTAAAAAATTTTTACAATATTGTGAAAGAAAACCTTTAATTGTACTCTGAATATTATTTTGAGTTGAATGGTATACTTAAAAATGGCGGTAGCACCATTTACCTATGATTGTATTAGGTATTTTAATAATTATACTCTATACTACCGCTGTTATTCAAACGATCAATTGGTTGCGATGTTATAAGATAAACGGTCGATATATTATTATTTTTACAGATAAAAAGAATGCAATTATGCCCAGTGCACAAGCCTATATGACATCGATTCTTGTCCGGAAATGCTGCATGTTATTGAGTGAGATAGGACAGCATTTCCACTGATCTAAATGCACGGACACGGGTCATGGTAACCTAGAGGCTGGTGAAATATTTAGTGCGTACAAAACATAGAGAGGATAAATTATATGCTATATTGTAAGTCAGATGGAAAATTAACCACCATACCAGCTTACCAGGATAATATATCCAAATTAAGAAGTCGGCAGCTCATTGAAGATCAATAACTCTCTTGAAGGATATAGTTTTAGAGAACATTAGTTTTCTTCGAACGTTTTTGCAGTGGTTGTCAAAATAAGCAGGAGATAGTAGCCATACAGTCTCATTTCCTTGGCAGCAGTTCGTTTTAATATTGAACATAATTTGTGACTGCTGATTTGGGAAATAACCTTTTCGCAATTACGGATGGCTTTACGACGAGTTCACTTCCTAGGCTCTTCACGGCTTTCTTTGATATTACTTGTTGAACCAAATGTACCACTAGCCCATATATACTTTTCTGTGTCGAAACTTCTTCAATCTATCTATTACTTTCTTCTTTATCCTATCTTTTACTACATTGTGTTTTCTTTCTACACGTTCTCTTTTCAAGTAACATAAAAGGAGTCTTTGGACCCAAGTGAGCCACATCCTCGTGAGACCTAACAATGATGACCTCACATTATCTACATTAAGCCGATATGCAGATATTTAATGCAAATCGTCTATCAGGTTAAAAGTTATAAATTTATTTCCAATAATTCTAAATTCTACCCCACTGCGAATATATATGAGGTTAAGTATGATGTTCGAATACAGCACTTGATTAGTAAGAATCTTATATGCAACTACTAAGGACTATAATGATAATCAGATACTATTTCTACGTAATACATATGTATGTGAGTATGTATGACTATTCTTAGTTCAAAATAGATGTGCCTTTTTGTCTCTTGTTATGTTTGTTATATTCAAACTAATATTATAGATGTCTGCACTTGTATATGTGGTTCATGTATTAGTTTTAGAAAATACGTATGTATGCGTGTATGTAGATATTTTCTAATTAGTAATATTTACCATATGCCTTCTCATTTAATTTTTTTCTTAAGTACTTCCTTCCTCCTCTTTTCTCCTTCTCTCTCTTCCCTCATTCCTCTTATACAAATTAAATTGTTCACTCGTACGTTTAGTTTGATTTTGAAATCTTAATACCTTTTGGCAAAACTCTTTTTCGTATTTGTTGTTGTAAATTGCCGGAAATATTCTTATTAGTCTTGAGTATGAGGAGGTAATTTAAATAGACTTTTATTTTAATGAAACTCATTTATAAGTAGTGAGTTAATTTTTTTCTCTTATTTTATTTTTTCCATCAATTTCATTAAAAATGAGCAAGTGAAATCATGTTGAAAATTTTCGTGAATATATAATTACAATTTGAAGTAGTTTGTGATGATGTATGAGTATAAGATTATAATGTATACAAGTTGAATGTGTGGAAGTAATAATTTAATGCGCAAAAGGCAAACTTTTGTTATGGAAATCTTTAAGATAATATTGATATTTGTTGGGTGTCTGAATAGAAAACTATAGTGTTGAATATGCCAGAAGATTGATATGTTACAATATGGTTTTCGTTGCTACACAACCATTTTTTTAGGTGTTCTCATATCAAATTAATAAGAAAAATATTTAAGACTTTAATTATCTTAAAAGCCACAAAAGTTAATAGAATGAAAATTTAAAATATAATTATTAAATAAATAAATAAATATATTGAAGGTGCTAACAGTTTTAGTAGTGTGACAACAAAAGTCATAATTCATTAATGTTTTTTTTTTTTTTAATTAAGGAGATTTAAATTAGGCGAAAACGATACAAAAAATCAAGTAGTTTACAGTTTAAAAAAGGAACCGCATTAGAATTGAGATCAGTAGGCTGGTATGATGCTGATGTTTAATACTATAAGTGAAAGAGTTAAATTTCCCCAACTAACATCTTAATCTGATAATACTGGTTATATAGGGTGATAACAACAAACACAGATGAAACTTCTTATCTAGCTGCAATTTACGGGTACCTAGATAGAAATAGGGGGACTAGCGAGAGGTTAAACTTCCAATCATCTAGTTAGAACCGTAACAACTAGTAGTAGAATTGATTCGAGTGTATTTAAGAGAGACTTCTCGAATATTCCTTATCTATCAACCATACTGCATACTGGTGTAGGTACTTTTCATCTCAACATGGAAAGTTTATTGGCACCCTCTTTTGGGAACAATTTTCCCCGCGGTATATTCTTTTGTTTAAAAAAGTTTTAAGTTGTATAACTTTAAACGATATCGAAATCATGTATTTTTTAAATTCCAACGATCCTGAATGCCGCTGAGTTAGCACGAGACACATTTTTTGCAGCCAGCACAAAACATGTCGTTTCAGTAAAACTATCTCTTGGAATGGAGTCGAAATTTTAAAATAAAATTTAATTTAAAACAAAAAAAAAATAAGTAAATATTAATAAATAAAAAATAAATAAATAAAGAAAAATAAGTAAATAAATAAAATAAATAAAACAAAAAATTATTGTTCGAAATCGAAGCATTATTTCGCTTGTTGCTATATTAACAAAAAGTTTCATAAAAAATGATCCCATTCACATGACACATTCTGATATATGAACATTTTTAAGTCTGCAAAATTTCCTTATAAAGGCTTTATTCGTATTCAGAATTTCATGCAATTCGCTGTAAGAGTTTCAGAGAAATACTAAATCTAAATTTTTTCTGTTTGGGGGTTACCACACCCAATTTCTGAATACCTAAATTATTGTTATTTGCATGTCAAATTTCATAGCACTTGATTTAGCAAATTATTCAGTATCTAATTTCAAAAATTTTCCGCTTTTGGAGATTAACTCATAGATCGGCACAAAACAAGATACGATTTAACAATGTATCCAATGATGTACACACATGGACAAAATTCACAGCAATCTTTCTTGTCAGTGTAAAAAGACTGGTTGTCTTTTATATAATTCCTTGTTAAGGTTTACACATAGAATGTTCTATTTTTTTCGTCGCTTCCAGCTCAATTTTCTTGTATTTCTCTTTTAGCATATTTTTTGGAAGCAATGTGACGTTCCTGAATCTGTTTCTAAAAGTGATTCCATAAATAGTATGTTGGGTGACTGAGCAAGAGTTTAAAGAATGTGAAGGGTGTTATATAAGATCCATAATTTTTTTGGGTTAGAAGAAATAATCGAATTCAATTCAAGTTTGTGAGCATGCAAATATACTGCATAAATACGTACTAGTTCCCCGATCTTAGCCTCCGATATAAAACCACATACCAAAACATTAGTACCACCATGTTTAACAGACTGAATGTTTTCTTTTTGCAAAGCCTCCCTTTCTTTCTCTATGTCAAAACATGATCATCTGATTTATATATAGAAAATTTGCTTTTATCAGAGAATACTACCATACCCATAAGTCCATTCCTTTATCTATGTTGTCTTTTATGAAAGAAAAATGTTTCATCTTGTTAATCTGCGATTTTTTTCAATAAAATCTGTCATGAAGCCCTGCAAAATTTAGGTCTTTGCGTAGAGCACGTAGGTAAAAACACTTTTTTTAACATTGCATCAATTTCGGAAGTTGAAGTTTTGGGGTATTTTTTTAATAATTTTTACTTTTTTCCCGTCCACTTTTCTGATGCTCCCATGTTGAATCTTATTTAAGTCGTTTTATAATTACGGCAATGGTATATATGGTATATATATTATTGAATTTGAAAATCTTTTTAATCTTGTTTAGTTAATAATTTAATAGTTTCTTGCCTCAAGGGACTATAAAATATTAAGAAGTTATAAAACTACTAGGAAAACTGTACAAATCAATATTAGTTGGTGACCTAAAAAAATTCTGAGCGAAAAGGCTTAAAGGGGTTTCACTCCATTAAAAAAAATCAGCTTATTTTTCAGAAATGTGATGATTGGACATAAACTTCATACAAGTACAAAACTTGGGAAGCTTCGTGACATCTTAAAAATCTATGCTTACGGAAAGAACTTCTAAAGAATAAATTCATCTAACATTCTCCTCAATTTACTCAAAACTTCTTTTTATTATGTATTAAATTTCAATAAAGCAGGCCATGTTAAAAGACCAAAGAAAAATTTTAAATTGAGATATGAATGAATCGTTTAATTGGAATGAACTTTTTGGTTACCCATACATTATGCTATACTGAGTTCATTGGGTCTTTCAGCACTACAATGAGGTTATACTTGATTCATGGATTGGATAACCCACTGCATTCTTTGAAACTGAATTCCATAAAGAATATTTTCGGCATATTGAATTTCAAGTAACAGAAGAAGAACTAATGAACTGTCTAAAATCTAAGTAAGAATCTATTCCATTATGTTGTACTTGGGTTATAAAAAACAAAAAGTTTCATTCAAATCATTAAAAAATACAAAGAATTTTTGAGTTAATTTTGTTTTAATTTGATAAGTAAATACAATTATTTTTGAAAATGGAATACTATTATAGATATAGATTTTATGAATTTTAATAGAAAACATTAAACATTAAATATTAAGCAGGGAAATTTTGCTTTGGTTTTGCACTATACTGTAAATTTGACATATATTTTTAAGTATATAAGAATTTAATTTATATTAAATTAACTTTTATGTCCCCACTTAATGCACTTACTTATTTCATAGTATTAAATAAAAAATACAACAACTAGGAGAGGAACGGAATTCATCAACCTCCCAAATAATAGACAATAGTACTATTACTTTCTCCCCACAACGTATGATTAATGTTGACTTAATGAACAAATGCAATTATTCATCACTCATACGCTGACATTACTTTGCGTAAAATAATACGTTAAATCAACACATTTCAATGGAATTACACAATTATATTAAAATATATTTAATATTTATTTAATTTTTTATAAATAAATACTAAATGGGAATATTTTAAAGATCATTAGTGGTTAATTTATTTAAAATATTTTTTTTTAATGTTCGCATATCCTGAAATATGAATATACATAATACCCCATCTATCCATATGATAAATACGAATTTGCTATACCTCAGTATGGAAAAACTCTGAGGAAAATCTTTACTTTCAAATAGTCTCAATTTTTACTCTTCTTCTACTCTTAATTTATATATTCATATTAATTAAGAGTATATATATATTCATATAAAGGTTGTAAAAATGCAAACTTATCTTACTAATATACATTTTGACTGCTTCACGCGACTTCAAAACAATTTATGCGAATTATTTACTTTTAAACTCTTTTTCGATTTTGCTCTTTTTATTTATATATTTTTTATTTTCACCATATTCTAAATTCTCTTAAAAAAAGCGATAAAAATTAAACCTTTTTCTAACTCTTCGAAAGATTCGATCTTACGAAGAATAAAAATATTAGAAATTTTTACCTTGCTATACATAAAATGTTATCATTCTTTGTATGAGCATGTGTCATGTATATAACTATCTATATATATGGTTTTACATTATAATCAATGTAAGCCACTGAAGTATACTTAACATTAATTAAATAAATTAAACATATACATGAATTTTAAATATAACATTATTTGCATACAAATATACATATATGTATATGTGTAAATAAAAATAAATATAAACGAACAATAATACAATTAAGAGTATAAATATGTTTATAAAACTCTTTTTTTATTTCATATGAGCAAAAAAGGAAAAAAGAAAACACATAAAAATATACAATACAGGAAGTTGAAAATTATATGAAAATCAGTTGTATTAATACATGTTTAAACTGTATTATGAAGCAGAAAAATTATAATCAAGTTAATGTATTAAATTCGGTTGTGCCGAATTTTAAACACCCTTCACCTTTGCTGTAATATACATTATATTAAAACCTTATTAACTTTTAAATAACTTAATCCAATATTAAAACCCCCACATGATTAAGATTTCATAATTTCCCTACTTATAACATTTACTTGCGTCACGCAAAGAAAAGTTAAATTAATAATGCACAGTGTTTCAAATGAAAAATAAAATGGAAATAAAGCGTTTGGTAATTACCGCTTTGGCGTCCGGTAATTAACGGCTTGTCTTATTTCATAATGATAGCAGAAGTGTAGATGTAGGTTTAAGTTTGTAATGTTTCGATCATTATTTATGACACATGGAGAGATGCAATTAGAAAAATTATATATCGTAGATTTTGTCTAGTTTTTAAAAATGTATTATATTATTTACAATAATAAAATTCGGCTGTTACTTTTTGCAGAAAAACACCTTCAACACTTTCATGGCGAAAGTATTAGTATAAAATTTTATTAATAATTTTTTTTTTCTAAATAAATAGAGTTTGTAACAATTCCAAAAAAATCTTCAAAAATTCCCAAAAATAGTTTTATTCACATTTTTTTCTATATCTTTCTAACCAATATTGGGGAGAAACAAATTCAGAAATAAAAGAATTGTGAAAAAAATAGGTTGACTTTTGAAACTCTGCTTTTACTAAAATTTAAGTTTTTGAAACCTGGTTTTTATATTAAACAAAAACACGGTTACTTAAGAAAAAATAATAAATTAAAAAAATGCAAACAAATATTTTTAATATTCAAATTTAAAGCCTTAAAATTTTTAATTCTATGAAGATATTTTCAAAAATTATTTCTTTACAAAACTTTGTGATTATTTCTTAATAAATAAAAAATATCAAAATATCAACAAAAATTTGATAAAACTTTTTTGAGTACATAAATTTTTAATTTTTGAAGCTTTTAATCTAAAGGAGAAAATTTAACTATACGACAAGATTTTTTATAAGTTTCACCAGCAAAATACACTCATATAAGAAGCCTTTAAAACGATTCAAATATGTGAAATCTGGATCGTTTTAAATATTTTTATGTCGCGAGGTGACCAGTTTTGAGACTCTGTGGACCGACACCAGTTAGGTCCACAACTCGCCTACATTTCTACTATTATTATGCCGTTCGAAAGTTACAGATTTATTTCTATTACATTTTTCATTTGAAACACTGAGCACTGATATATTGCTTATTATATGTTAAGAAATATCGAAAACAATATTATGGTTACAACAGGAGTAACTCATCGCCTTTATCTCAAAATGATCTAATCGTGTTTTTATCTTTAAATAAAAAATACACAAAAATATGTGTGAGCCATTCATTAAAGGAATGCAGTTTTTTAGTATCTAAAGAACGGCGTAAATATCAAAACCATTAATTAGTTATAATAACAACCACATGAAATAAAATGTTTAAATAGAGAACTGGTTATATTTCGGGTGTTTATGAACCAACTTTGAGCAATTAAAAAAATAAAATTTTGCACATAAATTTGTAATCAAACAGCATTATAACCAAATGCATATGTCTGTTAGAGACAGGAAAATATGAAAATTGCATTTTTGGTTATAACTCAGGAACTATTGGTCAGATTCATTTCATGTCTTCCGCTCAAATTGTGGAAATTACAAACGGAATGATAAACTCATATATACACTTCTGAACTTATCAGGTGAAGGGTATAGAAATATATATGTATGTGTGTATGTAACTAAAAAGACGTATAAGCCAATAGTACAATTACTTAAATTAAATAAAAAAACCGCAAAGTATATAACATGAAGTTACGTGCGTAGATTTTAAAATTGCAACATTTTATATGATGGAATAATTTACTGCGAAAATTTATGTAGAATATTATGACTAATGAAACGTTTAAATTTAAATTAATAAAAAATATTTAGTGAAATCTTCTTCACTTTGTGCTTTTTTTATAATAAAACGAAGTAAATCTTCAATAATATTTTTTCAGTACAAAGTAAATTTGTTATTGCAATATAACTATCTTTGCTTCTGATGGTTTGATGCAATTACTCTCCGAATAAAAACATTCATTATTATACATAATGGACGCAGCTAATCATATGGGGCCTTTAGACAGTATCCAATAAATAGTCTACGATGTTATCTAGAGAATATATATTTTTATTAAAAAGTTAACATATTAGGAAGAAGGCAAAAGTCACATACTTCCTTTTTGGTTCACAAAAATTATTCAAAAATTGTATTTATTTATCTGTTACTGTAGTAAATAACTAGTAATAACTTTAGAGAACTTTGCCAGTAATGTTGGTAGTCCAGCTTCATCCATATAGTAAAACAATGACCAAAAAAACGTTTAGGAAAACATATTCATGTTGCAAGAAAAGAGTCAACTCCTGACTTACGTTTGCTAGTCATATAGAGATGATTTCAAATAAGTTAGAAGCTCGATTATTCTTTTCTTCGATAAATTAGTATTTGGTCTCCTGGAAATCGTTTTCGTTCTCTCTACAACTAGACTTTCAAAAACATACAGTAAAAACATCATGTTCTTATATTGTGGCGATGACCACTTCCGCTCAGCCAATCTAAGAAGTATTCTCCTGATATATAGTTCCCCTGATATATATACAATTTGAGTTTGTACTGAATCCATATAAGATATATCTGATTTCCTTAATTTTCTGGCTAATTCATCTGCTGGTTGATTGTTAAAATAAATAACGGAAGATGTATTTATGGACCGAAAATCAGCGTAGAACATACTGTATTCGACCAAAAAAAAGACAAATCCTCAGAAAAGGCACCAACTCCATCTTCACAGTTCATCTAGAAACCAATCGGAGTACTTTTCTATTTTATATCTCTCGGTGAGGTTATTCCTATACCACTCCAGAAGAAATTACGATTTATATATCCCGGCACGGGTCCATCCGCACTACTAGTTTTAAGACCATTTTGTGAAGAATATCATTCGGAATAATATACAATACAGTAGGGATGGTGGGTAATTCAACGATATTACGAAATAAGAATCTCTGTTTTTTGTAAACCTGATCTTCAATATTCTCCTTAGTAAAGATCCGTAGTAGGGGTTAGAACGTTTTACATCCATATAAATTAATTTTACGATATTAGCGCAAAGTCTTTTTTCATTCCAAGCATCTTTCGGCAGGTTTAGCATGTTCCGGTGACCTTGGCTCTTCCTTATACACAATGTTCGCTTTCCATTAAAGCTTCGAATCAAAAATAATCTAAATCTTTCGGACCAAAAATTTAGCGCGCAATTACAGATTCGTCGCCTATCACGTCCAGAAGCTGATCCGCAGCTCACAGTTCCATTCGCGCTTTCAAACTAATTTTTTAAGAATTGTTCAGATAATGATTATATCTCAAGTCATATTACGCTAATTTTCCACTCAGTAAATTCAAATTCCTTCGAACCCAAGGCAAAGGTGAAATTATACCTTCCTGTAGTGTTCATCTATATTCATCATTGTTGCCAGCTGGTTGCTAGTAGCCAGGTGACTTAAGCACCTGGATATTGTATTATGCTTAATTTAATGTAACGGTTCCAGAATTTTCCTGTGCATTCATAGATTAATCGCGTCTACCTGTCTGTTCTTTATTTCTATATCGATTACTCTTTCAAGCGTCTTCAACTGGAAAAGCTGAAAGAATGTTGAATCACATGCCTTTTGCCTTCTGCTGTCAATTTTTGGTATAAAGATTGCCTTTAGGTCTACCCAGTGCTTTTACCTATTGTGGGATGAAATATTCTTAAATTAAATGTATATCTTAGACTTAGGACGGCTGTACCGGTAAAAACTTCGTTGTTACGAATTGTGGTAAGCCATTTCATATAGTGCGTACAACAGTAGACGGATTTTTTCAAGTTTCTTTTCTAAAAGAAACTTGATTCATGAGCAAAAAATTTTTAGAATCTTATATGGAAATTCATTTAATATTATGGATTTTTTCAAGTAAAAATAAAAATAAATAAAAACCATAATTTCTGTCAACATTTTTCTTTGTTCTGAGTCAATAAATGAAATTAATAAAACGGAAATTAAAAAAATATAAATTTAAAATAAGATATGTATTCGACGTGACCAACGAAAAAACTTATGCTTTTCCAAGTCAGTAGGAAAACACCTTTAGAATGTCCATATAAATTTAATGAAGAAATTTCATTAGTTTCACTTATAGAATGATTCCATGTGTGATGGAGATTATAGAATATAATTTTCAAAAGAGTTTCCTAAAACTAACATGTCCTTCCTCTTCTTCATATATTCATTATAGATATATAACTATAATAAACATCTTATAATCACAGCAATATATTTAAAAAACAA